>PVHY01026718.1:0-16999 GCA_004024945.1 Uropsilus gracilis
TGGTTTTTCCTTCATAAAGGAAGAACAACTTTGCTGGGTAGAGTATTCTTGGTTGACAATTTTTGTCTTGGAGTGTTTTAATGATGTGACACCATTCTCTCCTTGCTTGGAGTGTCTCTTCTGATAAATCTGAAGTCAGTCTGATCGATTTTCCTTTGTAGGTTATCTGTTTCCTCTCTCTTGTTATTCTCATAATTTTTTCTTTATCTTTAGCTTTTGTAAGTTTTACTATGATGTGTCTTGCTGTGTTTCTTCTTTCATTAAAGCAGTTTGGTGTCCTTTTTGCTTCTTGTATGTCTATTTTCATTTCTTTCTTCAGGTTTGGGAAATTTTCCTCCATTATTTCATTGAAGAGCCTTTCAGATCCTATGTCTTTCTCTTCACCTTTTGGTATTCCAATTACTCTTATATTTGTTTTCTTTAGGGTATGACATATCTCTGATTTTTCTTCTGTTTTCTTACTCTGCTTTTCTCTCTTTTTCTTCATTCTCTTTACTTCTGTATCCTCTAATGTGCTGATTCATTCTTCTATTTCTTCTAATCTCCTTTCCTGACTCTTCCCTGCATTTTTGAGTTCTTCTGTTGCTCCTCTTATGCATTGCATCTCCTGCAGTTTCTTATTTAGGGTTTCAATTTCATTTTTCTGTATGTTGATATCTATGATATTGCTCATTTTGCTGCATTCTTTCTTAAATTTTTCTACTACTATTAATTCATAGAGAACTTCTACCCTTTTGCTTTCCCTCCCCCCCTTCCATGGCCTCTTTGAGTGCTTTTATATCATTGATTCTGAATTCTGTATTTGACATATGGAGCATTTCTTCCATGTCATCCATGTTGGTTTTTTCAAATTGTTTGTCCTTTGGTGGTGAGTTATTTTTCTTAGGGCTTGCTTGAGTGTTTATGTTCTTCCTCCTTCCTGTGTTTTCCTTTCAGATCTGCTCTACGTATTGGGTGACTACTGCTCTAGTAGTCACCCAATTAGGCATGTTGAAGCCTGTATAGTTGTGGTTAACTCTGCCTATGCACTTTTGGTAGTGAGTGTCCTTGCTTTCTGAGTTTGCACTGGTGCCGTGTAGCGGCGCCAGTGCTTTTGGGCTTTGGGGTGGGAGCTGTTGACCTCCAGATGGGTTTTGCCAGCCCCCAACCAACTCAACCCAAGCTACCCTGAATAATCAGGGTCCATTCAGTTGCAAATTGCAGAGCTCCCCTGCCTCCCAGGCCATTTCCTGACAACAAGGAGAAGCCTCAGGCTGCTCTCAGTAGGATAGCCTCACCTGGCTTGTGTGAACTCCGCCCTCAGGTGCTGGTGGGGTAGTTGCTCCTCTCAACAGAGTTGGAGTTCCCCATGCAGGTAACACTTTAGTCCATGGGAGCCTCAGCCCGCCCCCTGGGCTTTTTTTTTTTAATAAATTTTTTAAAAGATAAATTTTCCTTTTTGATAAATTGGAATTTAAAAGTCATAAAATATTTCAAGTAGGAATGCAAAAGAAATTGTACACATAAAAACAAAAATATCCTGTCATATTTAAATAAAGATAAAACATCCACTTCAGAAAAAAAATTATATTCTTTTTCCCATTTTTTACCTTGACTGATTAAACATTTAGGGTTTAAGTTAATGCTTATTCTCAGACCTTTATTAGTTCTTGAGGAATATATATATGATTTCTTATTTTTATAGTCTTTCCTTATTTCCATTTTTAGTGTTAAATGTTTGTCATTAATTACAAGCTTTATTGTAAACTTTCCTAATTTTCTGTTGGAAGTAGCAGAGATATAAAGTAAACATGATCACAGTATGGTTTACTTTCCTCAGTATTCACCTAACAAAATCAGTTTCACCAAATGAGAAACAGAAGTCTTGTCTCCCCACAGGCAGATTGGTATTGGTCAAAGCATGAACAAATTCTCAGGACCTATCTAAGACTTAAAGAATCAAATTATCCAGGGAAGTTCCAGTAATAGGTATTTTATCAAGTCCTCCAACTGATTCTGAGCTATGTGAATATCTGAGAACCACTTGCTAACCCTTACATTATACTCCACTTGAGCAGAGACCATTCAAGAATCTTTCCACTGACTCTTCTTGCTCATTTTGAACTTTGATATTCCAGATATTGAACTGAAAACAGGTTAATTTTTCCTCCAGTGCTGTCTTAATTACTCTGAGTCTCATTTATTCCTTTCCATTCACTTTTGGGTTATTGTGCTATATCACATGTGCTTGGCCCCTGTAATGGACACTCACCTTAAGTATTTTCTTGAACCCAGAAATGTTGTTTCTTCCAACCTCAAGTGGATTCTTTGTTTCTATGTATATGGCTCCACAAAAATTAATTCCCTAGTGCCTCTGCTGATTCATATTATTGTCATTCACTGTTTCTGGTGTTTTGAACTTTAACAGAGAGATATTAAGAGGAAGTAAATTTCGAGCTAAGGGCCTATGAAACAATGAGCAGAAAAGTTGTAGCAAAACAGTTTTTCTGGTCTCCTGCACAGGCATGTGCTATAGGTACAGGAGGAAATATTGAGTGAAGGGATTCTGGAAAATGGGGAAAGTCAAGTCACACTCAACTTTGGAGTTAGCTCTTTCCTTTCTGAAACCAAGGATATTCATAAGACCCTTCCTTCCATGAGAGCAAAGGTTTTATTTTTTTCTTCAACAGACATTTAACAGAGAAGTACCACATACAAGAGAATCCCACTCCCAACTCATCAAGCCTTGCTTGCTTCAATATGTCAGGATGTTCACCACATTATTTAGCATGCTGAACAAATAGGCATATATGACCAAAGTAAAATTGGCAGTCAAGAAATAGCTTGAGATCTTTTGGAGCAAAGGCAGAGGGGGAGCAGTCTAAACCATCTGTATAGAGCAGGACCTGTTACCATTTTGGTTGTAATGCCATTTATTAAATCCCTGTCTTATCATTTATGTTGAATGTCCTTTCAGTTTCTCACCAAGTTTCTGCCTTCCTCCTGTTTACTAGGTAACTCCAACTTATTAGCACATAAACCACAGGTTATATTATTCTAAATCTCTTTATACCAACATCATTATGAGGATATACACATTGTAAAATCTGGTTTTGATCTGCAGTTATCAAGTAGAGGCAAAGAGGAGTAATCTCAACTAAATCTATTAGACTTTTCAAAAACTAACCCTCTAACCAGTTTTCTGACAAGTTCCCATCATCACACCTAATATTCAGCATTTTTGTGATATTTCAGTAGGATACTCTATGAAAATGGCATGGCACCTAATAATGCTTGGTGTAATGGGTACTGGATAAAGGTTACATTCCTTCCTTTTAGTCTCAGGCATCAAACTCCTGTGTGAATTATTTCCTTGTCAGGCCATGTAAATAATGGAATCATAAGGGGTGTGTGTGGGGAGAGGTGCATTGAGACCTGCCCATCCTGCATGGAGAAAGTAATGAGGAAGCAAAGTTGGCATTGTTTCCTTCCTTCCTCTTCAATTAGAGCCAACTGTTTTCATCCTAGACTCTCAGTTCAAGGGAAATATCTAGATGCCAAAGGCAAGATACTCGCTTCTTGCTCAAAAGAATCTAAAAGAGTAGTAATGGAAGCAAGGAGAATACTCACTGTTTTATTTGGGGTTCTAAACAAATACACATCCATGTTTCCTGAAACTAATGAACTGTGTTTTGGCAAAAATCATGCTTAAAAATCTGTAACAGCTGAGATACTATAACTCCTTTTCTTAACATAACCAGGGAATAGTATATCTGTGTGAAACACAATAAAGGATCACAAATATGATCTGGTTCTTAAATAATATGTGAGCACACATTTACACAAGAAAAATATTCATTAAACATTTGTTAGTGAATAGAAGACTGTTTATTTGACTTATTTGACAGCCCTGTTATAAGCATTTGATGATGTTGCTTTACTTGAGGTAGACATATCAAAATTTGAAAGCTGAAATTCTTTACCTTAAATGTTCATCAATCAGAACTCTTCATTCATTATCTTTTCATAAGGTTTTAGACATAAAGATGTTGCTATAACCTTTTTTCTCTACCTTTTTTCCTAAGTGAATCTGTTCAGTTCAAGAATCCCTCCCAGCAGGCAATCTGGTAGGAATTTCAATTTATTGAAGAGAGAACACATGATCCCAACAGCTATTTTCAGTCTTATCGAAGTTATCAATATGGCTTACTGTAAGGTTATCAATATGGCTTACCGTAAATAGGAGACCTGAGGCACTTTCCTTATACTAGGAATTTAGGGAAAAGTCCATTGACTTTTGTTCAATGAGAAATAAAGCTGACAGAATACTATGTATTACAGTGACCTTAAGAAACCATATACACATTGAAGTGATTGGGAGCAGAAACAAGAAAATCAGTACAGAAAATTCAATATAGAGTGGAAAGTATAGAAGCCAGTTGATGGCAGAACAGGAAACAAAAATACCCAGAGCATCTGAGCTGTATCAGTACAAGAGCACAAACAATGAGATGTGAACTTTATTTGCTGAAGTCTTCATAGCATTCTTCAGATCCAGGACCCCGTCAGGTCTAGTGTCCATTAAACTTGCTCTAATTATAGCTTATATATATAGTTTCTACTTGCTCTCTCCTGCTACCTCTCCATGAGACTATTTTCTTACAACTCTATGTGTACCCTTAGTAAGTTGAGCTTCACAGTTTTGATTTTCTCTGAATTTTCTCAATTCTGGTTTTAGGTGACCCATGGACCTCATTACAGTGGCTTAGAGCCCCTCTGTGCACATTGCTATATAGCTATTGTGTAGTAAAAGGGATTCAGACAAGTTAAGTGCTGATTTGGAAATGTTACATTTCGAGGAAATGCCAATATTTTCTTAGTATAAAACTAATATATGCTATTGAAAAAATAGGGACAGGGACAGTAAAAGAATAAAAACTATAAAAATCATCTCTAATCTTAGACAAAAAATATCACAATTAAAATTTGTTTCCCACTTCTCTGTATATGTTGAAAATACCTGTGATCTTACCACACATGCATTGCTGAAACCTCATAATTCACTTTGCATTATAATGTAAGCAACTTTTTAAACTTTAAAAAAATCTTTTGTAAACATCAGTTTTAATAGATGCATGTTAGTCCCTCAAGTGAAATTTCGTCACTTGCAATATGTTATGTCAGTGCTAAGTGTTAGTCTAGAATATTCAATTGATATAAATGACTTGTAATGGATATTTTGTCCATGTTTTAGGTGATTATTTTAAGGTAGATTTCTGAATGTGCAATCATGGGAAAGAGAATGCTTTAGGACTTGTAAGACCCTTTAAAGGCTTCTTCCAAGCTTTTTTGGGAGTTTTGAGAGTAAACTGTCTTCTATTGAATCTAGCAACTATCATGAAAATTTGATACATGGATAATCATGAAATCTCAGTGCCTCTGCCTCACCACCTGATGAGAAAACATGCAAACCAATATGAATGTTATGATGGGGATATCTGTGGTGTATAGCAGGACTATATTTTTTTAAAAATCAAAATATTATCAGGAGAAAGTGGGAAAAGTTTCAGAGGAAGAGGGAATGAACTTGAGGACAGTGCTGGCTTCACGGGCATGTAAATGTTGTCTGGGTCCCATGCTTAGGAGAATCCTGGACTTAATTTAATTTAACTGTTGCCATATTTTCTTAATATATTTTTAATAGAAGAAGCTCATCTTTTAATTTTACACTTGTCTTTGCAAATTATAGAGTTGGTTCTTGCTGATGAGGGTTTTGAGTAATACAATGGGGATAGATATCCCAGGGAAATGGAGCAGCATAGTAAAAAGTATAGGTTTAAGAGACTGGGAATGTAAAGTCTACTAAGAGTCATAGAGTTTGTGCTATATATTGGATTGGGATTGGAAGTGTTTGTGAAAATAAGGTAAAGGAAAAATCTGGACCTTGAAGGTCTGGGGTTTGTTGCAAGAGTCCAAATTTTATCATTCAACGTTTTGGCTAGTTGAGCAGCAAGATGATAATCTCATAGCTGTAAGGTCATTTAAGTGGCATAGTGGAGATAATCTGGAGAAGTTAGAGGGCAGAATACTGGTAAGAATTCTTCAAAAAGTCTGGCAAATAGAAACTGGATGATAGTAGCAAAGATTTTAGGAAACACAGGAAGAGGACAAATGAACATATGAAGAATGACATGAGCTGAATGTTGATTGGATCTAAGAGAGAGAGGAGGAGGCAAAGTATGAGTGTTAGATTTCTGACCTGAGGAAATATATAGATTTAGATGTGGTCACTTCAGAGCAGAATATAGAAGGGACAACAGTTGCAGAGTAGAAATACATACTCAATTATGAATATGCTAATTATAAGATAACCATGGACACCCATAATAAATTAGGTTTTTTTCCTTAAGTTGGCAATCAGATAGAGTGGTGCAATAAATAAGTGTATGTATATTTCTATTTTTAAAAAATTTTTCAAGTAGATACTTAAACATGAAGTTGCTGGATCATATAGTAGATTGATTTTTAATATTTTGAGAAATCTCCACACTATTGCCATAAAGACCATTTTCCTTTTTATCCACTTCAACACTTGTTTCTCATCTTTTTGTTACAAGCTGTTCTCACAAGTTTGAAGTATATAACCTTATGATTTTAATAAAAACTTTGGACAGTGGAAGAGACTATTACTAAAATGAAAAGACAGCCTACCAATTGGAAGAAAACACTGCACAGCATACATCTGACAAGGGGTTAGTTCCAAGGTCTACAAAAAACTCATGTAACTCAACAAAAAGAAAACAAATAACCCAGTCACAACATGGTAAGAAGATCTAAATAGGCACTTCTCCAAAGGAGACATACAGGTCAACAGGAATGAGGAAAAAGTGCTCATCATCATTTAATTTCTGTTTCTTGACCACAACCCAACACCTGATTTCTCATTACAGATCAAAGATGTTCCTGTATATGATTAAGTCATGCATCTCTCTTATTTGGCATTATTTGGGCAATAATAAATAAAAATATGAGAGGAAGTTGATTGACCTCTTTTATGCCATGACACCATGACTTGATATAAGACCAATTCACCCATATGTCATGTACTAGGTAGGCCTCATACATTCATGTTGTTTTGCAGAATTCTTTCTTTAGTCATTCCCTTGTACCTTATATCTTGCTTTGCTTCTGTAATTTCTGGCTTCCTGGACCTCCTTGTTGTCATTTTTCTGCATTCACACTTGCCTTTGGACTTGAAGACACAAGTGGTTTCCTTGGTACACTTTAGGATAAATCTCACAATCATCTTCTGATTTCTTGAATTTCTGACTTGCTTAACACAGACCTGAGTCATTAGATTCCATTGATATGATTCTTTAATTGGTTGAATTCTCTCTACATGCTTGCCATTATAAATCCTACCTGCCATGCTTTACATGATGGACAAGTCTTATTCTTGTCATTTCCCCTTAGAGTCAATTATACCATTTTAAGTCAATAAAACAAGAGTTATGGAATACACCTCTTTCCTATTCTTTGACATTCTTGAGGGGAAGTCCATTCAAATGACCTGAGACTGAATGTAGGACAGTGAGGTTGTAAGATAGTGAGTGTGCTTGGGGGAAGGAATTCTCTGGAGTAAATATCAGTCTTGTCTGCATTTACTGTATCATCTGAGTTCCTAGGTGATTATGCTGGATGGATTCTGCAAACAATGTGCATTATGTTAAAATTATTTCTCAAGCAAAAAAATTGCATCTCAAAATGTTTTGTGGTTCATCCTTAAGCTTTTTATCAAACTTGAAGATTTAAACTTTATATAAATTTATACATGAAGTATATACTCCACAAACATGTTTCATATACTTATTGAGCAACAAATACAGATGCAAATGGAAAAAAAATAAAGAGAAAAGCACTCTTGAAAGTCATGGAAAGGCATTAGGTAGCAGGTGCCTGGTATCCATCTATTTAAATAGTATAATCACCTGGATGTTGATACAAGTTCTGCCTTCCTAAAAAAAAGGTTTGGAACTTTTTCACTAGGAAGGAATCAAGACAAGACCTTGCTTTCTTAGTTTGGACAAGTTTTCTGTTTAGTGGCTGGAGTTCTGTTAAGAAGCTGTTCTGAGAATATACATGTGTGAGGGAGGAAATGGAGAGGCACCCAGGGACAGGCAGAGGTTATAACAATGGGAATATTCACTGTGATTTGCCATATTGAGCTTCAGCTGGCAGGGACCACAGAGGCTATGTGAGGGGTATCTGCTTCATTGGATTTAGAACAATAAAAGTGTTCTCTCTTGATAATTGCTTGTCTTAAAAAATAAAATTAAATGCTGACTTACCAGAAATAGTATCATCTCCTAGTTTTTTCTATAACATAAAGTACAAGACAAGCCAACATTGAAGAAAAATACATACAGATTTCCTTTAGCCTGAAGTTTTTGGAGTCAATAGAGCTGGTCTCATAGACTTTTTTCTTTAGCTCCTGGACCTATTATGGGTGATCTAGAAGTATGTGATGGGAGGATTGGAAACTGCCTCTAAGAATCTGGATTTATTCACCTCTTAGAGATGGCAAGACAAATGTGTCCTATGCTCTGATTATCTCACTACCAAACCTCTGTGTGCCAACACAGTAGAAATGTTCCTGGTCCACAGGTGTGGACATCGGACTCTAGCCTTCAACCCCACTCTCTTTTCAGTCCTGTGCTGTAAGCTGCCCAGTGAAACATTTATCCCTGTTGCTATATACTTTGAGCTCAGTGAATTTCCAATATCTTTTGTGTATTTACTCAACAAACTATTATTTGGTTGCTACTAGATTCCCAAGAAATTCATGCTTTTATTTGAGTTAGTGAAATTGGTTTGTAGAGTTTTAAAGTCATGTGTTACTTGGTCCATATATCATGACCCTTCATGGTTGAAGTAACTGCTATGATCTAGATTAAATATATATTCTGATAGTTCACAGAGAACAATTAAATTCTTGCAAATCAATAGGTTTTTCTCAAACTACTTATAAAGTGAAATTATTAACTGCTGAAGCATACTTAGTAAATAGCTTCCAGTAGTAAAATATCAACTTTAAGGTGTTTGTTTTTTTTCTTTACATATACATTAATTATAGGCTAACATCCATAGTAAGAGCTAAGACATTACCTTTGGAGAAAGGATAACATTAATATTTTCCACTCACTAGTTTATCAAGGAAGACTCTACCCCCAATGTTCTCTTTGTTCATGATGAAGCAAGTGACAGGAGAGAGTATAGAATGGACAATGGATACCTGTTTGGTGAAGAGTAATTAATCTCAGTGCTCTGGAATATGTCTGTTTCCCCTCTGTAAAATGAAGTCAGTATAGTTCCTGTCATTTTAAATCTCCTTTTAAATTTTCAGTTGAAAATAATGAAATTAGTGTAAAATGCCTTCTCAAACAAAGCAATATAAAGTTAACCCCTTGAGTTCAATGTACCCAGAACCGAAGTTTAAATTTTGAGGAGATAGAATTCTCTACTAAAGTGCATAAACAATCTTGCTTCGTGACAGCTTATATATATGGTCGCACTGTAAAAGTTACCAAAAGACATGGATCCACTGATCTTGTGAAATGAAGTCTCAGCTTCCACAAAGGAGGACCACTTGGGCACTTAGCTGGTTGTAGAAGACCAACAGGTACCTGGAGCAATGCTTCAGAAGAGGACCTGGTGGGCAGGAGATTAATGCTTGGGCTTGGGCACCAGGCAGGCTGAGCTTAGATGTCATCTGTTCTGGTGAATGTTTCCATTCTTAAGTCTAGAGATGGAAAGAGCATAAGCCTGACAGAAATTGAATTGAGAAGTGATCTCTTGATAGACCCAGAAAGGTGAAAAACTGGACCACAGGTGTTTTCCAGGCACTCTGGATCTGTAATGACATATAAACTGAAGGCAGATTCTTCTCTTATGAGACATTTATAGAGTTGAGTTCCTAACTGCTATTTTGAAGCTTCTAGTTCTTAAGAAGGGAAACAGTAATTTTTATTTAATATGTAAGTCTAATACCTCATGTCTTTGAAGGAGACTTTTAAATCATAAAAATAATACATTACACAAAAATAAAAGTTCAAAAAGCACAGACAGGTAACAGTAAAGTCTTCAGTCAAAGAAGTTAATCTAAAAGATATGAACAAAAAAGATATGGAGATTTACATTCTTTTTTATTTTTTCTTGTGGTAGCATTGGTTTACTGCACTGTATATGTCTAAATACTATATATGAGGTGTTATAGAATCACACCTCTTCAGATGTGTGTCACCACACCACACTCACCAGGTAGTCTATTTATATTCTTATAAGGTTCAAATGGTTTCATAGTAAAAGGATAAACTTTAGTTGAGCACCTCTTCACCAATCTCTGTGCTACATAGATTGGTGATACTAAGACAAATAAACATCCTCCCTGCTCAGTGGGACCTGACTCAGGCATATGCGATGGGCAAAAGCAGCATACAAATAAGTGATTGCAGTCCAGCAAGGGGGGTCCTGTACTGCAGGTGAGGGGAGGTTGCAAATATGGTTCAGGAAAGGCTTCATGAGAAGGTAACAGACCCAAGTCCAAAGGCTGCATTAATTAACTACAGAGTAATTACTTCTTTAATTACCAAGAATAAAAGTTTTTTGTGATGTTTTCTAAGCTGTTACAGACATCTCTATGAATCACTGCTACTTGTATATTTGTATTATATATGCTAAAATATAATAACTCTAATTTTAAAAAAATTAATATCTTTATAACTTTAAGGAGATTTCTGTAATCTGGAAAAATGATTATTTGTATCCTTCCCAAAGAACTTTGACATAGTATTTATATAACTATATAATTAATATAAATTATAAAAACATAATACACTATAAATATGTATATATATGTATATTAGGCATGCAGTAACTGATAGTTACTCTTCACTTTTGTTTACTTTATTTTAATGGAAATGCTTCTAGATTAGTATATCTATAAAATAAATAAAAAGAATGTTTGAAAAATATATAACAGTTATTATAAAACAATAATTCTTGCTTAAATAAAAGGGATGGGAAAAGAACCTGGGATCCCAACATGGGTAGTATTGAACTGGGACCACCAATATGGGCAGTATTAAAATTTAGGCACTGATTCCATTAGCTGCATTTGAAAAACACAGAGGTAAAAGAGGCCTAAACAGGATAAAGGTACTTTTACTTTCTTGCAAATCCCAGGAGGGGAAGAGAAAATGTATCACCTAGAGGGTGGTAGAGGGAAACTAGAGCCCTTGACTTTTAGAAAGAAAGAAAAAGGAAAGGAGAAGAGACAAAAGAGAAAGAGACTTTTGGGAAGGGGAGAGATCTGAGAATGGGAGGCCAGTAGCCCCGGTGACCAGGCTGGGAGAAGCTCCCTGAAAGAGTGACCTGGTGGTGGCAAGTAGCCACGGTAACAAGAGTGGCCAGTGCAGACAGAGTGTGACATCTCAGCAAGGTGGCATAATGTGCTGGTACCTGGAGATGGCCAAGGATTTGGAATGCTGATTTGCGCATCAGCAATTGAGGAAGAAGTTTGAAACACCTTGGAGAAACGGAATAGCTCAGAACACCAGAGAGAGAAGCAAAGAGAAGATGCTGGAGAATTTTCAGAGTTGCCTGCCCCAGGTTTGAAGGGACAAAGGTGCATGATCAAGGACATGTGTTTTGGGGACTGTTGGGACTGAAAATGAAAATAGTGAGTGGGGTAAGATAACTGGCCACTTTAAAGACTTTTTGTTTTTACTGTTAATATTCTCTTGTAAATAAATCCTGTTGTTGAACTGCATTTGACTGGCAATCAGTAGGCTTGAGTGGTAAGAGTCTGAGGGAACCTGGGTGGCAGAAGTCACATTTTAAATGTGGCTTGTTAGTGGGTAGCTTCTGCCCCATTTTGACCTGACTTCAAAAACACTAGGTTTAAATGTTAGACCCAGTTCTTGGATTTCTCAGTCTTTAATATGCCAACTAAGATTTTAAAGTTGAATCTCCAAGGGAAAGTAGTGTCTATGTTTTGACTTCAGAACATTTATATATGAAACTGTGTTTTGTTTTTCATATACACCTGTTTCCTAATTAAATACATGAAAGTTTAGTTTATTTAACTTCCCCATTCTTCCAAAAGTCTTTGCTGTATTTGTCTTCAGGAGCAGTATCAAGTCTCTGGAACTGGAATTTTACATAATTTTGAGATTAATTTTTATGAAAAAAATTACAAAATTATGAAATTAAAATTGTAATCATCTTTGTATGTTATCTACCATTACACTTTCAGAGATATTGTCTTCAATGAACACAGAAATGATCCTCTACATTTCTATGAATATCTTTGCTCTGATGATTAAAACAACAGCTTCTCCTATAAATATTAAGTCAGAAAAATGAAAATGAGAGGTTTTAATTTAAAGTACTTTAAATGACTTTTGGTAAAGTTTCATGTAGCCTACCAATTGAGGGTTAACTCAAAAGAAATATTTTAGTAGTATAATCATAGCCACAGAGTACATACTATGAGTCCGACCTTGCATTAAGCAGTTTATATGGACTTTCATTTTTCAAAACTAAAAATAACATTATTAAAACTAATACTACAAATAGTCACATTTTATAGATGAGAAACTGAGCATGAAGTACTGAATAGTTTTCAGCTCAACCTCCATGCAGAGAGGAGTGGAATCTCTCCACACAGAATAAATTCTAGTCTTGTTCAGTGTGAAGTCCTCTCTGCAAAACCAATGCAAACAAAACCTAAGGAGACTGTAAATGCAGTGGCAAAATGGAGCACTGCCATAAATCTCAGTAATTTTACTGAGAAATGGACAATTTTCACATTTCATTCGATTTTTACAATATGAGCTATTCGCAAGACAGTATGTTATTTTAATCGATTTTTTAAAATTCTGTGACATATGTCTGAGTTGATATCAGTGGCATAGGTAAGGCCTCAAGTAATAATTACTCATTTCTGGAGGATATCTATGTGTGTGTCCTCCAGGACACACTTGTAACTGGCTCACCTAATTGGCAGTAATTCCATAGGATAAGAAAAGCAAACCAACATAAGGAGTGGGGAGAAGGGGAGAAGGAAAAGAAAGGAAGGAACAGAGGGGAAGGGGGGAAGAATAGAAGGTGAGGGAGAGAGAGGAGGGGGAGGAAGAGGACCCCACTTCCAACAAGTGCTGAGACATGCAGATTCCTGAAGAGATGAAGCCTTGAAATTCGGGGAATGGCGGCAGTCCTGTGAAACCCTGGAGAAAGTTCTGGCAGGATGACAGGTGACCAGACAGTACCTGAGTAGGTTCCCTGCACAGGAGTCCTGTCTCAGGGCTTCCCTGAGGGCGATATTTTTAGGGAAGGAGGATAATTATGGCTTGTGGTTCCTCTGTGGGTTACTGAGGCGGGACCTGGGGAGGATGAGTCCCAGAGTCTATACCACTTCTAGGAATATCCGCCCTCTGGGCAACCTGACCCAAAGTGTTTTGAGAATAAGCCCTTTTTACCGAAAACCTCCACCTTCCCTTCATTATCATTTCCGGTTCTGCCCACAGCAGGCCAGAGTTGCTCTGTGGAGCCCTGCGTTCCCCTCAGCACATGTAGTGGCTCCAGAGACCTCAGGGTGCCCCGGAGGCGTCAAGATCCCTAAGTCTACTGCCAGGGACTCTTAGCTTCTCTGCTCACAAAAGGCCCCTCTCTGCAGCATGAAATCATTCCAAACTGCCCACCAGAGCTGCTGGCCGCTGCTCGGGATCTGGGAGCACTGCGGCCCTCACTGCCCCTGAGCTGAAGGCAGGCTTTCAGGAAAGGGACGTTTCACTTCCTCTATTATCCTTTCCAATCTGATTAATGCATCCGCAAGCAGAGGGTTCACACTGACATTGGCCAGTACTTCGGATTTTCCTAACCTCTCAGAGACCAGTGAAATAAACGCCAAAGATCCATTTTTCATTAAGTGTCTCTCAGCAAGTGAACCCTGGGAAACCCAGGCTAATGGTGCTTCCCATCAGACAACTGTCTTGAGCCACCGTTTGAAACTATTCCCAAGGCTATTGTACTCAACCTTTACTTAAAGATCATTTTTTATGAGGCATCCAATTTCTGCAGCTCCCTTGGGCAGCTTTTAAGATGGATTTCATAGTATTTACCTGTTTATAGTTTTGAGCTGACAGCTATTTAAGGGCAAGAGATTTCAACTGCCACTACCCTTCATAGCTTTTGCCACCAACTTGTTTGTCAGACAGGACTACCTGGAACTTTGTGAAACCAAGGAAACAAGTTTAACATGGTGCAGGTGAAAGAGTTTAGGATTTGAGTTGTTTTCCTGTGCATATAGTCTACATTCTTGGTCACACTGGGATATGGAGAGCTGATATCAGTGGCATAAGTAAAGCCTCAAGTAATAATCACTTATTCATCAAGTGCCTGGGAAGTTCTCTCTGCTGGCATGACTCACATTCTTGGCAAGTGATATAGGTTCTCCGGTTCTACCTCTCTAGTTTTAGCTCTGAAACCCAGTGAAAAGAAAAAAAAGACTTTTTGACTCGAACTTTGAACACCCTCTGCCTGCGTCTCCCTAGGAAGCAGGCTTCAAGCACCTCAGTAGCATCTTTACTGTTTACCTACTATTGGTATGCAAAAATCAGCTACCACCTTCTCTCAGCTCTCCCCCCTCTCTCAGGCCTAAAAAAGAAAAGAAAAGAAAACAAACAAACAAACAAAAACCTTAGAAACAGTTTAAACCTTAAACTAGTTTGCCTCAATTTACACGCTTTTAGACTTCCATGGGTTTTTTCCACCACCCCCAGCCTTTTCACCAAAATCCTTAGCCAAAGTAAGACTTTCAGAGTGCAACTAATTTATTTTTAACAGTGATTTCCTAATTATGGCAAAAAGAAACATTTAAGTAAAACTCCAAATTACTTTAACATTGTCCAAAACCTTTCTCAACATTGTCCAAAGTCCTTTCCCCAGCTTGTCCAAAAATCCTCAGTCTCTCAGTCTTGATCATCTCACCAACATCAGTCAGTCAGAGTTCATCTCCACATGCTCAAAGACATCTTCCTTTGGCATGCTCCTTGGTGTGCTCCAACTCTTCCATGCCATCTTTCCCTTGTCCTCCTCCAGGTAGCAAAAAAGAAGATCCATTGCACTGGAACCAGCAAAGTTCGCTTTCTTCTCAAGCCTGGCCTTCGCACAGCCTCTCCCAGACACAAGTTAAACTCAGCAAAACAAATTCCAACACGGAGTTCAAATCTCCAAACTACTTAACTTCCTTTAACATACACACTCCTAGCTTGGGCTAGCCAATGGCTGCAGGCCCCAGGCCCTGGCCACATAATCAAACTCACATGGCTCACATCTTTATCCTCCAGAGTTCCTGACCAAAATTCTCATCCCACAAATGGTAGATCCCTTTCTTTGTTCCAACCCTCTTTATATAACCTTATTCCCCACAAAAAAACAAAACAAACAAACAAAAAAAAACAAAAAAAAACACTCCTGAGGTAGGAAACCCTGTCAGGCCTTTATGTTAATTAAAATCCTACCAGCTGTTAGTAATATTAAAGAGTAATCTAAAAGAGACAATGCCACCCAGGGGGGTAGGCACCCTCTGTCTGCTCCAGTAAGATGACATGGAGGTATGGGAGTAGAGGCAAAAATGCATGGAAACTCATGTTCTCTTTAGGCTGAGGCACAGAATTAGCACACTATCAAGTCCAGAGAATTCAACTGGATTTTCCTCAGAGTCAACCCATCTTTAAAACATTGGGCAACAGAGTCCTTGAAGGACAGTAAAGTCAGAAGACTTTACGAATACAGGGAGGGTTGACATCTTAGTACCATCAGTACAATTTACCATAGTTGTATGCATGGCTGTCTCCTCTCCCCAGAGTTCTTTAATTGTGTGTTCCTCATCTTTCTGCCTGCCACTTCCTAGGCTGCACTTGCATGAAGGCAGTATTCAGTAAGTAACCTTACATTGGTTAAGTATGATTGGATCCAGAACAGACTCTGATACCACAAAGGCATTTTAACTTTTTTTTTTTTTTGATGAAAATATCAGTATCAGAGATGCCTCATTACCTTCTAAGCACACCTACTTTTGATATTTTCTCCTACATTCTCCTATGATGTGTCTAGTCTGGGTTCTTTTACGTATCTACTCAATTTCCATTAGGGCTTTTCATATACTCAATCTGTTATCGGGGGGATATGGACACCCCCGTTTAAATTCCTCCTTCCTATGGGTTCTGCCGCCTGCGCGCAGCAGCTGCTCAGATATCAACCTTAACCAGGATAGACAAGAGATTTATTTACAGATACGGAAAAAAAAACCAAACCGAAAGAGTCCACACCCTCACAAATGTTCCAAACGAATAGAGCCCCACTTCTGCTCCTCAAGGAGCTTCGTGGGGTTTACCTCAGTCTTAGGGCACTTCTGGTCGGAAATGCCAGGACCTTGACTCCCAATCCTGTCGCTCCAGTTGGCACCAGATGAATCCAACCAACACAGGTGGGGCTCAGATGGTCTCCCAAAGGCAGGCCTTTCCGAGTGTCACCGTGGCTCCGCACTTCACCCGGGTCACCTCTCCTCCGCCTTCACACAGGTCTTGCTCCTCAGGAACCAAGTGCTGGGGAGGTCAGGAAGCTCCAGAGGACCCAGCCGGGTCCTTCTTCCGAGGCCCCAAACCTCCGCGCCTGATCCCAATCTCCAGGCTCTCGCTCTCACTCTACTCTCCACGCTCCTCTCCAAAATTCTGTCTCTCTCCACACTCCACCTCCCCTCTTTTTTATCCTTCTCCCTGCTTCCTATTGACCATCCCCCCTTGGTGTGTTACCTCCCTTTTCCCTCTGGGCTGGACTTCGACCTCAGGACCCTACATTACATAACCCCAGTCTGCCCTGGTTACTTTTAGAGTAACCACTTTACTCTCAAAGGGGGGAACTGGCCTCAGGCTAGTTTTAGTCTCTGTTTTTCAGATGC
>PVHY01026719.1:0-16997 GCA_004024945.1 Uropsilus gracilis
GGAGGGGAGGGGAAGAATGAAGGAGGGGAGGAAGGGAAGGAGGGGAAGGACAGAGAAGTCCTAGGGAAGCCTGGTCCCAAAACACCACTTTCCACTCTGAACACAGGACCAGAGAGACCAGAAGTGTGAGGCACCTTCGTTCTCAGAGGGAGAAAGCGGCAGGGCTGGGAAGGAAGGCACTGAGGTCGGTGGTGCCCCCACTGGGCTCAGCTCGGAGAACGACTGCAGTTGGGGTGCAGGGAACAAGGCCAGGCGTCCTGACAAGGCACAAAGGTGGGTGTCCAGGCGCCGAGGTCCCTTGGGAACTGGCTGGCCTCTCCCCCTCCCCGACCTCATCACTCCAGTACCTGAACCCTGTTTGAAGTAGGGCTACAACCTCTTACCCACACCTCAAGATCCAGACTCTGAAAACCCAGAGTTAGCCATTTGATTGTGGCAAAACTTGATCTGAAGGAATTTGGTCAAATGTCTGACACAAGCCAGGAGGTTGTGAATAGTTTTTAGGTTTCTTATTGAACAGCTGTGAAGTCTGCCCAGACAGCCAAGGGGAGGTCTAACATATTCCATGGAGAAAGCATCACCCCACTTTTCAAAGACCTATCCACGCCTGGCATCTGGAATGGAGGCCTTCATTGGGCTGTGGCCCTAATAGGCCCTGGTCATCTGCTCCCATGTCCAGTGAAGTCAGTAGCTCTTGCTGCACCACCAGCGCTGTTCTCACACAGCTACTGAGTCCTCAGCAAGCAGGGGTCAGAAACCACCCCCCAGGTCGCTCCCTGGACTCAGTAGTGAGCCTCCCCCACCAGGCCCCTTCTCCCTGGGCTGAAAGGGGGGGTGCCTGGGTCAGCTTGACACAGGGTAGAGCCCCAGCTGAAAATTGTACTGGAACCAAAATACCCTGATGGGCGGAGTCTGAAAGAACCATGAGAGAAAATGGGAAACGGGAAGAGAGGGTGTATAAAAAGGGAAGAGAGAGGAAAAAAGAAAAAGAAAGGAAGGAAGACATGAGAATGGCAGACTGAGAGAATAGGACCACACGGCCTGACAGGGGAAGCCCCCCGAAAGAGTGAGCTGGTGGTAGAAGGAGCCACATGGTGGGAGAGTGGCCGGTAGAGACGTAGCTGGTGTGGAGTCGGATGCCAGAACGGCAGGCCAGAGGTGACCAGGGGCTGCTGCGGGCAGGTCTGGTGGATGTGGCCAGATGCCACCAAAGGCAGGCCTGGTAAAGGAGCGCTTGGAGCTGCAGCAAGGCGGCAGATTTGGAAACTGACTTTGCATCAGCAATTGTGGAAGAAATCTGAAGAGCCTTGGAGAAATGGAGCAGCTCGGAACACTGGAGAGGAAGCGAAGAGAAGACGCGGGAGAAGGACCAGACTAACAGAGTGCCTGCCTCGGACTTGGCAAAAGGGGCACCATCTTGGACTGTGTCTTTGGGACCTTTGGAACTGAAAATGTGACTGGGGTCAGATGACTGGCCACGTGTGGCTTTAAGGACTTGTTGTTTTCCCCCTTCTGCTCCCCAATTTCAAGCTCTCCACACAAAGGGAGGGAGCCAGGACCCAGGAAACACCTCAAGGCCTGCCACTGCTGCCTCAGGAGGTTCTCAGTCACATGGCCAGAGGCTCCCAGCAGCAGGAAGCAGACCCTGACAACCTCTCAGTGGAACAAGCCCGTGACGTGTGGAAAACCAGTGAAAAGAAAGGGCCTTGGTCAAATCCTAAGGAGAGTTCCAAGATGGCTGCCACAAGCATCCAACCAAACGTGGCCACTGGGGGGCGGGGGGGCTGGAGGCTGAGGTCACACCCAGTGCTGGCCCAGCGCCCCCGCTTTCCACAGCATCTGCAGTAGGATGACGTGGACCCAAAAATAGGCTTTAATGGAGCCCCAGCAACAGAATCAAGTGGAGGTGATTCCAAGCCACGAGTTCCACGAGATGGCAGCCTGACGTCACCTGATCCCCCTCTCCCCCCCCCGTGCTCCCCAGCACCTTATATCCTTGCTTCAGCTTCTCCCTTGTTCCACAGACACCCAGCTGCGACCGCTCCAGACCCTCCGCCAGCACCTTCCAGAGCACTGGCTTACACCCACCGTGAGGACCAGGCGGCACATCCAGCCTGTGGCCCTGAGTCCACACGCAAGCAGCTTCTCTCTGAATATTCTGCTCGTTCAACCACTGCCAAGCCAGGGCAGCCGTGTGGCCAGGGTCCACACGGCCACACCTGATGGGCAGGCAAGGCCGCAGGAAGGCTGAGCCAGTCCTGCCCCCCTTTCTGTAGCGATGGCAGGGAGGGAGCAGACGTGTGGAAATGGGAAATAATGCATAATTCAAAGGCCTCCTTCGTGACTGTGGCATTTTTCTCGGTGTCTCATCAGCCACGGTGGATGCAGGCTGGGCGAAGAGCTGCATTTGGATGATCTGTGATGCGAGAGCGATGCAGATAAGCCAGAGACTTGGCTGGGTCCCCGCTGGGCCACCTTATGCCACTCTCAGGACAAGAGGTTCTTCAAGGTTTGGAGACGCTGAAAGCGAAAGAGCCCCGGCCTCCTGGTGGCCAGAGGGAAAAACTGCACCTTCGAGAGGCTTCTCCCTGCAGCCCTGTCCATGCTGGGAGCTGGACGCCACCCCCATTTCTCCAGGCACCCCAAAATTCCCTAGGCAACCTAGGACGTGGCCTCCACAGTCCTAGCCCACACCTCAGGTCAAGCACAGGACGCCACTGCATGGGGACCAGGCAGCAGCGTCCCGACACTGGCCATGCCCAGCAAGAAGACTCCAGGGCAGTGGACAGCAATGGGCCTTGGGCCAAGCTAGTCACGGAATAAGCAGCGAGCAGCCAGGGCCGGTGAGGACCAGTGTCCTGCCAGGCGCTGGCGGTGGTGATAATAACAGCATCTCACCTGTGCACGGGTGAAGGCCCGATTTCCAGGATTAAAGGGCATGACCTCTGACCTCTGAACCTGGCCGGGGCTTGTTCTCTCACCCCTCTTGTCTCTGCAGCCAGAGAGAACCTGCCAAGGTGAGCGTGGCCACCAGCTGCTCCTGCCCTGAGACGTGTCGTGGAGCCTGGCGTGGCTATGGCCCCGGCCCCAGCAGAGGGTAGAGGCTGGGAGGCTTCTGCAGACCAGATCAGGCGGTGAATGCTTCCAACTTTGTTGGAGGTTTCCATGGAAACCTCCCCATTCTGCCATTTTAGCATGAAGGTGGCCACGTACAGGGGGTTGGTGAAGAGGCAGGGCTGTGGCCAGTAGGATTCTAGGCATAGGCCATGGAGGGCTAGGTCTCAGACCCACTGGTGGACATTTGGGCATGAACTGTGCGGCTGGAACTGTCCCTACACACCTCCTGGGAGCTTGTTAAATGCAGACTTTCCCACGGGAGGTCAGAGGTAGAGGCTGAGCATCGATATGTTCCTCAGGCTTGCAGGACGCCGGTGTCGCAGGTGCAATGATGACCGTCTCTGCTGACCTCATCGCTGCTCACCCCTTCCATTCCCTCACTCTCTGTGCCTCCATCTTCTCCTTCCCAATGGCCTTCCCCCTCCCAGGGCCTTTCCGCAGGCTTCATCTTTGGGCTGCTGTGCCAATCTGCTCATGAAGGCCTCATCTCAAGGGCTCCTTTTGCAGACGAGAGCAGGTCAAGGATATGCTTGGTATTCTCTCACTGTTCCATGTGCCTCTCCATCACAGGGCCTGCCACGCTTGCAATTTTACATTTGCTGGTGTTATCTCCCGCAGATATCTAGAGCCCCCACTGAAATGGACGTTGCTGGAAAAGACACAGCAGGCCAGGCTGATTTCCAGAGTGGTTGAGCCCTTTACCCTCACAGCGTCCTGGCTCCTCCACCCTCCCTTGCACAGGGTATTGTCTTTCTGATACCATCTTTCTCACAACCGCCCTGGTGTTTCTAAAATACAATCTCACTATGGCTTCTGTTTGAAAGTTACTAAGTATTGTTGATGTTGAACATCTTTCTTGTGCTTTTTTTTCCCTAACTTGGAGAATTTCTATTTAATTCATTGCTCCAATTTTAATTAGACTTTTCTTTCCTGAGTTGTAAGAGTACACAGTCTAGTTCAGATGAAGACAACTTCAACAGTATGTGAAAATGTTGCCCTTCTACAGCACCATTTCTTACCCTTTATTCACACTGTTATTGTTGTACAAACCACATCATTATAAAGTGCATGTTGATCAACAAAAATTTCAAATTTGTCAGTATTGTTTCATGAGCCTGTTTTTAAACCATGAGATGCAAAACACAACATACACATAAATCTGCATTTTTATACTGCCTTTTGTATTTCCTTACATAATCTTTGGTTCTTTATTCCTTTATGTGGAATTTCATTTCTGCCTGAAGGACTTACTGTTTTATTGATCTGTTAGCAACAAATTGCCTCAGTTTTTTTTCCCCCCTGGGAAATGCCTTGTTTCTGCTCCATCTTTGATAGTTTGGCTGGATATAGAATTTTCAAGTAATATCTTTTCCTTTCACTCTATGAAATGTCCTGCTACTTCCTTTGGCTTCTATGCTTTGAGATCAGCAACCAACTTTTATTGCAGGATCTTTGAACATGATGATTTGCTTGCTTTTCTTTCTTTCCTTTTTGTTTTCCTCTTCTGGCTATTTTCAAAACTCTACTTTCAGTTGACTTTGTTATTATGACATATGTAGACATCTCTCAGTTTTCCCACTCAAAATCATGGTGTTTCCTTGATATGTAGGTCTTGGTCCACCACATGTCAGCCATTTTTTCTTTGATTTTTTTTTTAATTTCTATCTCTCCTTTCTTCTTAGAACTCATTAAGAACATGATATTTTTTCACCTCTCCCAAGAACATATGGATTTGCTTTGGAATCTTTCACAATCCTCATAGTCTTTCCTTATTTTTCTTCATTATTTTTAATCTTTTTTTTCTGCTCAAAACTTCTGCCAAATCTCCCTAACATCCTTCTATTTCCATTATTATGCTGGTCAAATGCAATTTTATATTTGTTTCCCTGTTCTAAATAATGTATATCCTTTATTGACATTCTCCATTCGCTGAGACTTGTCTTAATTCACTCATGTCATCACCAAGGTCCAGGGAAGGATGGAGAGGGAGAAGGTAGCACAGCCTCTCTCTTCTAGGAGGAGCTGATCAGATCATGAGGACCCCACCCTCATGACACTGTCTAACCCCAAGCATGTTCCTACATCCCTCTCTGCAGGGACAGTCACATTGGGGGTGAGGGCTTCATCTTAAGGGGACAGATCACAGAGGCCCTAGAGCTGACCACTGTTCTGAACACAAACCCCTCCTCACTCCCTGTCTCTCTGCCTCATGTTGGTGATGCTTCAAAATACAAATCTGCTCTGCCCTCTTTTTATTAAATCTTTGACTCTGAAGTTTTTCCTGACTCCATCATATTCAAAATGGAAATCAGACAAAGACATCAGAAGCAACTACAGAAACATTAGTAACTGGGAGCAACCAGCCCACTTGCCGCTGGACCTAGCCTGGGTCTTCAACCCTGCACTCTTTCCCTGTGTCAGACAACTCAGCTCTTCCCACCCCTCATGCCTCCTACAGCCTTCAAGTCAACCATCTCTGAGCGGTAGTTCCCTTCCTTACCCAGCATGCCTCACCTTCTTGGAGGTAATAACAGCGCAGACTACGGGAGTATGAAGATTAATATATGTGATACAGAGATAACTATGTCAGATAGTTCGTGTATAACAGACTCTACGATAACATGTGTAAAATATCACATAGAGTCTGACCCATGAGGACGCCCTTTATGCTCTTCAAGAGCAACTCTGGGGCGGGGAGCATATCTGGAGTCCGAGGACATATCTGGAGTCCCTTTTGCTTGTCACAGCCTGGGCTGGCACACACTGGCGACACATCAAGCTGCCAATACCCACGAGAAAGCACCCCAGCCCAAAACGCCAATATGCCAGACTGAGAACCCCCGTGCTAACCGATGCTGGTACTAAGGCTATAGCAGGTTTTACATGTAACAAGTCCATTCTTGCTATGTTTTCAAGTCAGGTGTCCATGTGGGGGTGGGGAGGGAGCAGGAACATTTCAAGGACGCTCATTGTCTGCTCAGTGCTGGGTAGCAGGCAACACAGAAAAGGAAGTCTGTCTCCCTCCATCCCTACCCCTTCCCCCTTTACCCCCTTCCTCCTTCCCTCTGCCTCTCCCTCATTTCTGTCGGCTGTGGAGATGATGCCAGGTGCAGGCAACGTGCTCCAAAGAGGATGGAGGCGCATCATTCGCATTTCAAGTTCCCCGAGATGATTTGCAGGTGGGGAGGGGAAGCTCCGGGCAACTCCACGAGGTGGGAACTGTCCTCATAGTCAGAATAACTGAGCTAAAGTATCAGGTATTTGCCTCAACCCAGAGAGCTTGTCTTAGCGTCTTAGCCATCGCTCCCAAGCAGAGGCTGCCATGTGGGGGTGCCTCACCGGGTCAGGAGGCCGACTAGGCAAGTCCCAGCATGTGTCAGTCACTAACACAGGAGCTACGGGTGAGTCTGACTGGGGAAGCAGCCTTAAGGCCTGGCTGTCTACAGATCCCTGCACAGCAATGCAGCAGATGAAGCAGGGACGCAACAGCTGGAACCAGCAAAGCCAACACCTGTCCAAGCAGATGTTACGACAAAGGTGAGGACATGAGGAATGACATTCGGGGACAGGTTGGCCCTGGCAAGTGGCAGACAGCCTGGGGGCACAGCATGGATGAGGAGGGTCACGCATACCACCCAGGGCCGACCTAGAGTGAAGACAGAACCACTAGCTGAAGCAGGAGATGAAGAACTCGTTCAAGGGACAAAGTCAGTGAGCTCCTGGCTGAGTTGGGGGCACTCACGAAATACCACGATGGGGACACTGAGTGGGCAGTGGGAGCTAAAGTGGGACCTCGGGAGGCAGATGGAGTCTGTGGCCGGGAGGAGCCCCCATGTTCCAGAACTGCACCAAAAACACAGAGCTGATGAGTCAACACGAGAGCGAGAACCAGACCACCAGGGACAGAGCCCCGATGCCATCAGAGAAACCTGTTCTTGGTAGTGAAGAAGCGCCAGAAACGAAAGGAAATGGAAGAGCAAGAAAACACTGAGTAGATCCCACAAGAGACACCTCCTTTGACTTTCCTCTTCCGAAGGCTCTTCAACACGGGTACGAATAGCTTCTCCCCCGGTGGACTTAAGCGTGGATTTGAACAGCACTAGAGGGCTGGAAAAGAAATTTTTAGGCTCTATCTGACCTAGACACACCTCTGAAGAGCGAAGACAAGTACTGAGAGTCCTCGGGTCTCCAGGCATGAGGAGAAAAGGCAAGAACAGTGAGGACAGTCTAAGGAAACTTCTCTTCAATTATCAAAACTGGAATGAGGGAGGTGTGTGTGCATGTGCATGTACACGTGTATGTGTGTTGAGGTGCTGACAAAGGTCTTATATGGCTGACAAACTACACAGCCATGCTACAACACTGTGAACTCCAGAAATCACTTGGCGAGGAACTAAACCATGACAATCTAAAAACAGCCTGGATATGAATGTGGCAATATCTCCAAAGAGCTATGGTTCTTTGGGGGAAGTGGGAAAATATAAAGTGGTGGATAATAAACTAGTCAAGCAGGTGAATCATTTTAAATACCTGGGAAAGCTCATTAGCCCAGGAAGGGAAAGAATCCTGAAGTTAAGAGATTAAAATTTATTGCAATAAAAAAGAACATTAAAGGAGATTTATAATAGAGTCACAAAGCTGATTATTAAATTTGGCAGGGCGTCTTGGATACCGAAAGGAGAAGATAAAAAGACAATATGGTAGAGGCTGTTGAAATCAAATATCCTCTTTTACTGGAGGTTGGAGAGATTTAAAGGGTGGAAAGAGGGTGCTCAAGATTAGGAATCAGTAACCAGAATTTACTTCCACTCATGTGAATAAAAGACATAAACTAGAAGATAAACATGTCGAGAGAAGGAGCCGCATCAGCAAGTGCAATGAGGAGGAGAAACAGAGGTAGAACAACGTGTACCAACATCTAAACATGGCAGGTAGACACGCAAACATGGCGGACACGCAAACATGGCGGACATGTAAACATGGTGGACGTGCAAATGTGGCGGGTGCTAAAACATGGCGGACAACCAAACATGGCAGGTGGACACCTGCCCTGGGGAGGGGCCCTGCCACCGATGGAGAGAGGGCTTCCGTTCTCTGTTCTCTGGGTGCCCAGCTAGGTTTGAAGTCTTCTGACCTGCGAGTCACAGAAAACGAACCCTCCTTGAGGAAAATGGAGACTTGTGCCTTCAGAGCTGAAGAGTTCCTGGTCTGGGGGTATTTAGACTCAGCTTAACTAAGAGACTCGAAGGATCCCCAATTGTGATGGCATCAGAGATCCACTCTGCTCTCGGTGATTTCTCTCCCACACCTGCTGACTCTTCCTGGCCTCCAGGTGGCTGACACGGCTCCAGCCCTGACCGCTCCTCAGTCTCCCAAGGAGAGGCATACAACACCAGGTGGGAGTCACAGGCCAGATGGAGTCATCTGCCCATCCCCAGCTGAGCCTGCGCTCAGGGGAATGGAAAACCATCACTGACTACAGCCAGTTTGGGACCACCATCGCCAGGAAGGGGACCAAAGGAGACTAAATCACAAGAGTTAAGAAAGGAGCAATGGCTGCCCCCCTGAAAAGGAGGGGTGCTCCTCACCAAAAAGTGGGGAACAAGGACTGCACACGAGCCCACGTGCGCTGCAGCTGACAATCCTCCTACCTCTGCTCTCACTGGTGGAGAATTTTCAATCATTTCATTTTGGTTTTACTCAGTGGTGATGCCGGAAACATCTTGGCCAATAAAAGTTCTCACGGTCCCAGGCTTCTGGTGCAGCCTACGGGTGGTCACCACAGAGGAGCCGTTCCCATGCGTCACCCCCCTCCCGCACCCACACAGGGACCGCAGTGCCAGAATATCCATTTAGGAAGGA
This sequence comes from Uropsilus gracilis, assembly GCA_004024945.1. NCBI lineage: Eukaryota > Metazoa > Chordata > Mammalia > Eulipotyphla > Talpidae > Uropsilus > Uropsilus gracilis. Next base: position 8,980 of record PVHY01026719.1, read on the forward strand.
GAAATGGCCCATCCATGCAGGCCTCGCGCCACCAGATGGCTTATTGGGCAAAGCGCTATTGATTATCTGAGCTCAGTTCATCATCAGAGCCGCTGGCCTGTCAGAGGCCCACCAATCACTCTCTCCAGCCTCACAGGAGGGGCTAGACCCATTAATCACAACACACTGGGCCTCGGGGCAACGAACGCCAGTGAGAGCAGCACATCTCTTGGAAAGTTACCGAGGAGGAGTGGTGGGAGCACTGCAGAGGTGGCGGCACCAACAGGCCACACGCTCATCTCCCAACGTCAGGGAGTGTTTCCCAGGCAGAGCCAAGGGGCGTGATGACACCATCTCCCGTTGGCGGGTACAGGAGCCTGGCAGGAATGTGCATTCCACGTTGTGTTGTTGTGATGTGTCACTGCAGATGCCAGCACAGATCCAGCAAGGGCTCCCCTGGCAGGGAGGGAGTCAAGAAAGAGCACACGTGACCGAGAAGCAGGCGAGAGCGGCCACGCTGTGTCGCCCACCAGCTGGGGCATCCTGCACAGAGGAGGCAGGGAAGGACACCCGTCCACTCCACCAGGTCCCATGCATGAAGGCAAGATGGGGGGGAAGCTGCTCTCTGCTCAGTCTCACCCCCCCCCCCGGCCCAAGAATCCCTCGACATAATAGCTACGAGAGGGCGTCCGTAGGGAACCAGATGGTGTAGAAACCAAGGTCCGATTTCTGAGGACACTTCAAGTAGCCGAGAACTTAAGGTCAGTTAAAATGCTCTTTCCAGTCACCCTCCCGTCCGCTGTTGGCACGTTCAATCCAAAATGAGCTGCAGCAGAATGAACATCTGCCCAGAGATCGCAGTCAAGAGCTGAATGGACGGCGTCAGACAGACAGACACACACGGTGGTGCCCAGACACATGGCCAGCCCTCGGGCAGGCTCCCCCCACGGAGACACGTCCCGGAGTAGAGGATCCCATGGTCGGAGGCCCCACATGCCGGACACTGGCTGTTTACCCTCCTGTCGTCTCACCCGAGCCTCACTTGACCCTCATTCCGGCGAGGGCAGAAATGGAGCTCACAGACGAACACGTCCAAATTCAGAGGCTGGGTTGGAGCCATGGCCTGTGTCCCAGCCCAGGGCCTGCGGGCGTGCCACTCTGCCCACCACCTGGCACATGAGGGTAGCTCGTTGCCCACACCCACAGGGTTCAATACGGGGATGACAATGCCTGGGCCCCAGCACCCGCTAAAGACAACTCAACTGAGACCAAGGGGCTCTTCCAGGCCCAGTCACCCGCGGTCAGTCTCGTCTGCATCTGGGTCCCTGGGGAGGAGGGCAGAGCCATCCTGTCAGCAGGAACTCGTGACCCAGGAACCAGCGGGTTCTGAGAACAGTGACGCCCCCTGGGGTCAGCAGATGCTGGGAAGCAAAATTAAGCCCCTGCGATGCGCAATGTTGTCCACTCCCTGCAAGGTGGTGGCGAGCTGTTGTCGGGGATGAGAGGAAGCTCTGGCCACCAGGAGAAGGAAGCCCTCGCAGAAGCACAGGCACCAAGATGTACACGAGTGTGTGGCCAGTTCTGAGGGTCAGGGTCCCCTGGACAGGGGATACCAAATCAGATGCAGTTTCTGCCTTCGGGATCATTACGGTCATGTGAACACAGACAAGGGGACGAGATGTCATTCCACCGCGTGTGTTGAGGGACAAGCCCAGATGCGTGCAGAAGCACATCCAGGGATCCCGTGGCTGAGATGGCTGAGGCGCCTCCATGACCCTGTGACCCCAGGGAACCTCCCAGCCTCCCTGGTGGGTGATGCAGGTCTCGGGCTAGGTGGAGCTGTGGACTGTGAAGACCAGAGGGCATCTGCCCAGAGGAAGCAGCTCCAAGATGGTGGCCGTTCTCAGCCTGGGCTCCTGGGTGCCTGGAGCATCCGCATCATCCTGCAATCAGCAGGTCAGACACCAGCATGAGAAACCCAGACATACCAGTGCAGGTTGGTTTCAGCAGCACAGCTGAGCTCGGCCTCACGGGGCAGAGATGGCCTGGCCGCAGCATAAGGAAGAGTTTCTGTGACTCAGCCCCAGTGCACCTGACTTCGGACATGTGCTGGGGAGAGAGGGGTGGAGTTTGTGTCTGCACAGGAGAAACGGAAAGAACAGCGGCCCAGAGTCAAGAGAAAGTCTATGACAGTGTTGGGGAAACACAGTTTACTCCAGATGGCTATGTTCTAGGTCCTACATACAGCAGAGCCAGGGAATCAGAGATGATGCCAAAGCTAGAGCTTTCTGGCTCCTAGTATGATGCTCGGACCATCTCCTGAGGGCAGTGGGATCTTTGGGGAGGATTCCAAGCAGGGAATGAACAGGATGCGGTTTATGCTTCCAGACAACAAACAACACTCAATCAGGTTTCAGGGGTGAACTGGAAGGTGCAGACACTGAACAACCTGAAGACAGGAGGCTCCTCTGGGGGGTGTGGTCACCAAAGTCGAACCATCTAGAGAGGAAACCGCAGCCTTGAGGGACCCATGAAAGGATAAAGGTGGAGAAAACCGTAAAACACCTGTAGCCAAGTCACAGAGACCGTGATGCCAGCGTTAGGTCTTCACACACGGGAGCACTGCAGAGCTGCCTGAGAGTGTGGGTACTAGTGTGCAAAGCTGCAGTAGTGCCAGGTAACAAGCATTCCTCAGCCCTTCAGGCTTCTGATGCTATGAGGCCGGAGACACCTCTTTCTCTCTGACTCTCAGCCAGTGAGGGCAGCTCCATCTCAAGATTGTGGGTTGGGCTCTGGTTCACTCATCCGCATCATGAGCTGAGGTTTCATGCTTTCTCATAGTGAGTCCCAGAGGAGGAAGCCGGGGGCAAATCTCTGTCTGCATCATCCTGGCTCATCTTCCCTCCCTCTGAATGAGTCAGAGGGTCAAGTGCAACATGGTCGGTGCGAGAGCAAGCTCTGCCCACATGGACTTGTGCTGCAGTTTTACCTGCCATCTCTGAGCTGTGTGATCTCACTGTGAGATGTGAAGCATGGGCAACCATGATCACGGGTAGTCAGGGAAGCGTCAGTTCGTGGTGCAAGCCAGAGAAAATCACTGGATGCTGAGATGGGAGCAGCAGCCATTGGGAACACGGTGGACAGAGACTCCAGGTCACTTGCTGGCACCTGCGCAGCAGATGAGGTGAGCAAGGGTGGGGCACAGATTTCAGCATAATGGCATTGAGCCGAGAGAACAATGAGCTGGACAGTGTGTCGGGAGGGGGACTAAGAGGACTTGAATGACTGATGGAGCTGATGATGGAGTGTTGGAAGTCGTGGATGGGAAAGGAATTGAGGGGAAAAGACTGAGATGATCCGAGACTAGAGTTGTAGACCAGGACTCAGTGAACACGTGCTGAACCCTTTATTAGAGGTTCCAGGCCCCTTAAACACCCTGGTGAAGGGATGGTCACAATGCGGCGATAGGGAAGGATCCCAGGGTGTGGAGCAGGTGGGGTAGGAGGATGGGAATTCATCACCTAACAGAAAACACCTATAGAGTAAACACCTTTATCTCTCAGGGACATGTCTCTCTGGTAGGACATTCCTAGGAGGTCAGGGGGCTGCTGCCACAGATCAGGGACCATCTCCAGAGATGGGTGAGAATAGATAAAGGAGTGCCCTCATCTAAAGCATATCTCTTATCCATTTTTTAGTGCCCCATGATGGCAGACAGGAAAAGCTAGACCAGTGTGAGATGATCGTGATGCCTCCGCCATAGATCTGCAGAAGCTCTGGAAGGCTCTGATCCTTTCAAAGAGCTTCACCAACTTGGAGGGTGGGCAGGAACAGTGCTGTGTAAGAGATGGGTTTCTCCAGTTGGCACCATTTGATGCCAGTGTGGAGTAACCACACAGAATGTCAGGAATGGGAAGGTCTGACTAACACCTGGAAGAAGGGCCAGCTCTGAATGTGTAGACTTGAGGCTGCTCCCCACGAAGCTGAGGTTCCCAAGGAAATGCACGTCAGGAGAAGGGAGGGACTTTTATACAAAGGGACTTTGGGGAAAGATATGAGATGGGGAAAGTGCTATCACGCCATTAAAATAATAGCAATAACTGCAGACAATAATAGAGTGCCAATGCGCGAGGTAATTAACTCAGATCCGCCTCTGTCCACACTCAAATTACTTTGGGATTTTAAAAACAGACCGCACGTCCGTGACTCTGCAGAATACAATCTATGTGATAGAAACACGCAAGGGTGTGCATTTATGGTTGTTAAGGAGCTCACAGAGACGTGTGAATGAAAGTGTCATCTGCTCTGTGTGAAAAGAAGCCACCTCCATTGCTGGGATGGGGTGACCTCACGAAGCTTCCCTGCAGCAAAGTGACAAATCTGAGCGAGAAACTTTTTCAGCCAAGAGGGAGAAATGTGATGAATTCTTTTAATTTTCTTCAAACGCCAGTGTTCCCTCGCATACACAGTATCACTGGTGGGAAAAACACTGCCTGTGTATCGGTGCTTTCTACACAATTAAGTGGAGCTGCTTAATGTTGGAGCGAATCATGGAGTCGCTTATTAGTGATGTGTTATGATATGAGGCCCGGGCTATGTAAGAGGATCTGATCAAATCATGGACACACACCCCAGCCCAGCCCTCACTCACTATAAGAGAAGCGAGCACCAAGACTGATAAAAGACTCTTGCAAACAGAGCGGTCGCCAATGCCCATGATCATGCAGCTGGAGGGTCAACTGTTCTTTGAATCCATTGCAGGTCTCCTTCCTGTTCTACCCAGACACTAATCACATCCACACACAGCTCTGTCACCTCCCCCCCACCCACACCGCTGTAAGACCTCTTGCCTCTTCCTTGCCCACCAGACACCATTCAGCCTCCCTTGCGTGACGATGAGCCTGTGTACCCAATCCTGTGTTTACCGTTCCAGTCGCAGCGCCCACCATTCCCTATGTCCCCACAGAGCTCTCCCTGCTAGGCTGCCAGTATCTGCGTGGGGCCTGTGAGACGCTGTAAGGAGCCTTGCTTTTTAAGTCCCCCATTTTACGGTCGCACCTGGAAAGCTAAGCAGGAGGTGGAGTGAACAGAGTGGGGGGGACAAGGAGGGGGAAGGAACACCCAAAAGGAAAAAGAAAGAAATGTAAACAAATCGTATATCATAATGAAAAAATTAAGAAAAAGAAGCCCCTGTTTTAGCGGACACTGTGTGGAGGTCTTTGCCGAGCCCCACGCACTGCAGGAAGCCATCTGTGGAATAAAGAAGCAACGCCGACCGTGACTCCTTCCCCGGCACAGGGCCTGCGGCCACTTGGTCCCATGTCACGATGTTCCTCGAGCTTGTCCACAACTGGATATTTTAATCTTCGTTTAGTTCAGTTTTGCAAAGTGCTCTTTCTGCTGCACTTCAGCAAGATGAGAGCGGTCTCTGGTGGCTTCGATGCGACAGAAACGTGGACGCTGCAGAAAACGCCAGCTCACATCAAGCCAGCCGTGGGGCAGCCCTCGGCGGCTGCTTGCTGGCAAGTACAGCCCGCCTTCACACGGCGACCGTGCGACCGCGGGAGCAAGCCTGTCCCCGCAAAGTCGCAGGCGCACGTCAGCAAAAGCTTGGGGCCTTCGGAGCCGCTGAGCGGGGAAACGGCAGGTATGACCCAGCGACTCGTGGCCAGCCAGGTGGAACGTTGCCTCGCTGCTGTGCGGAACCAAGATAGTAAGTCATGTCCACCCCCTCCGGCTGATCATCCTGAGACTGTGATTTCGGCAGGTGGATGTTATAACCACAGCCACCTGATGTTTTTTCATGAAGGTCCCACCAGCCCTTCCATTCTAGCTCTGTGTTTGATCATCATTACTTGGGGGGAGAAAGTTTCCCAAAAAAGTGAAAGCTGAAAGAATGCGCTACGGTTTCCATTTCCCCCACCTGGTGACGACGACAAATTCGGAGCCATCAGGACCGACGCCATTTCCTTAACATGTACAAAGACACGCTCCTCCCCATACTGCTCACTCCTGCCACACTGCTTCCACGGGCAGCAAACTGGCAAGGGAGAAAGGCAGCTTTTGCAACCTGCCCCCAGCAAGGCAGCCTCTCGCTGCAGCAGCCACCGGATTTCTCTCGAGGGCTCCCCTCTCTAGGGGAAGAGCACACTTCCGCTTTAGAAGCCCTGTCTGCTCATAATGTCATCTAATAGAGCGAAACCCGTGAGTAGAGGTTTCCATGCACCCTACCCCCGCTGCACACACACACACACACACACACAGTCACACACGCACAGTCACACACAAATATACATATATAGTCACATATAATCACAGTCACATATAGTCACAGACATACACTCTCACACATACATAGTTACATAGTCACACACTCACAGTCACATACACACATACATATAGTCACACACAGTCACAGACACAATCACACTCACACACATACATATACAGCCGCATACAGTCACAGTCACAGGCAAAGTCACATACACACAGTCACACACTTATACAGCCACACACATAATCACAGCCACATACAGTCACAGACAGGCAGACACAGTCACACAGTCACTATCACATACTCACATACATACACATTCACACACACAGTCACACACATGTACAGTCACACACAATCACACACATACACAATCACAGACACACAGTCACACTTATACACAATCACACACACAGTCACAGACACACACACACTCAACAGTCACACACACACAGTCACACAGTTACACTCACACTCACACACCTTCACAGTTACATACACTCACATACCCATATCATAGACTCGCTCACTTACTTGCTTATGTGAACACACTCAAACACTCACACACACACGAGGATACTGACACAATCACACTTCCACAGTAACATACATACAGTCACACATCCACACACAATCACACATTCTCAGTCACACAGTCACAGTCACACACACAGTCTCACATGAGTGACAATCTCATTCATACTCACACTCGCACAGATTCGAAAATAACACAAGGCCGCTTACTTCCATGAAGTCTTCCTTTCCTTGGACTCTTGCACAGTCTAATTCCGAACCGAGTCCTCACCAACCCTCCAGGAAGTTGTGAATTCTGCGAACTCGGCCAGGAAAGCTGCTCCCCCAGGAAGCCGGAGTCAAGATGGAAGACAAACATTTGCACATGAAATAGTCAGCGTCTCCACCCTGCCAGGAGAGGGTGCCGTTGATTCCCTTACCCCGAAGTCACGGGTTACTTAAAGGCCAACCCGTCACCCAGCACAGGCTGACGGCCTCCCTCCACGCCTTTCACTTCCCCACGACACACGGGAGCCCCCTTCAGCAGGCTGGGCACGTGACCACTGAGCTCCCAGACCCCATCACCAGAGTGGCCTCTGGGGCCATGGGGGGGGCACCTGCAGGGCGGTGAGGTCCACATGCCGCCATCGGGGCTCACGACAGCACCGGGGGAGAGAGGAGATGTGGAGGGATGCAGGTCCAGAGGGGCCCTTGAGCCCTGCACACCCCTGCACCCCAGGATTCACAAGGCCCGGCTGACACCCCCCCACCTCTCCCCAGAGCACAGCCCGCAAGGCTGCTCCCCCGCATCCACTCCTACCATGTCCATGCCCCCACGGGCAGCACCCAGCCAGCAGTCCCGCAGTGGCCCAGGCCTCAGCCGGGGCCCCAAGGAGCTGGCCCAACACAGACCTCCACACACAAGGAGGAGCAGGTGGCCGAGGAAGAGTGATCCTCGGTGCCAGGAGGGGGTCCCGGCAGTTGGGAGGGGCTGGTGGGCTTCAGTGGTCACCAGCCTGTCGGCGTGGGACATGTGGACATGTGAGGGAGCTCGCTCTGACCCCGCCTGTTTGCTCACAGGTCAGCTGATGACCACGGGGAGAGCTCCCCATCCTGCTTCCGGGTTACTCCACATGGTCACAGGGTAGGAGCCCTTTAAACGCTGCTGGACACCGCGGTGTCCCTTTGTTCATCAGCTCCCAGACAAAATGCATCAGTCCCCAGTGAGCTGGCCCCTCTCCCCTCTCCCTCC
>PVHY01026720.1:0-10125 GCA_004024945.1 Uropsilus gracilis
GAAGGAGCACTGCTGGCAGTGGACAGCCAGCCGAGGTGCAGGCCCGGAGGGCTGCCTGGAGGAGGCGGCGCAAGGGTCCGGATCTCAGCAGCAGCCCTGCTCGGGTCTAATTCCTACAGGTGGAAGCGGGGGCGGGAGGCGGAAGGGGCGGTCCATGGGGCTCTATAGATGGTAGGGGTGCAGCCTGGGTGCAGGCCCGTAGGTTTGCCTGGAGGAGGAGGCGCGAGGGTTCAGGCTTACCTCAGCAGCCTTAGTCTGGGTCTATTTCCTACATGTGGAAGCTGGGGGCGAGGGGGGTGGTCCTTGGGGCTCTAGGATGGGAGGCATGCATACTGGGTTCCGGCCCGAGGGCTTCCTGGAGGAGGAGGCGCAAGGGTCAGGGTCTCAGAAGCCCTGGTCTTAATCTGATTCCTGCAGGTGGAAGCAAGCGGGGGAGGTGGCCTGTGGGTGCGTGGGGCTCCTCCGGCTGCAGGCATGCAGTACGGGTGCAAGCGCGGATGGCCTCCTGGCGGAGGTGGCCTGCAGGAGGCGGCGCGAGGGTCCCGTCCTGGCGGGCCTCGGCAGCCTGTGTCTGAGTCTAATTCTGCAGGTGGAAGCTGGGGGGTGTGGGGGTTGTGACTCTGCTGGCAGTGGAAGGCCAGCCCGGGTGCAGCCCTGGAGGACGGCCTGGAGGAGGCTGCGGGAGGGTCAGGGTGTCTGACGCCGGGGTCTCAGCGTCCAAGCAGGTGGAAGCGGGGGTGGGGGGTGGGGGAAGAGCTCCGCCGCCAGCGGGCGACCGGCCCGGACTCAAGCACGGAGGGCGGCCTGGAGGAGGCAGCGCGAGGGTAAGAGCTGGGCGCCCACCTGCGGGGCTGGGGTCCCCGTTCGCCGCACGTCCGCCCGCGTCCGCCCCGCGCCCCGCCTACCTCTGCCGCCGAGGCACTTCCGGGGGGGGAGGCGGGAAGGTGGCGGGGCCGCATAGTCTCTCCGCCAGGCCCCGCCCACCAGGTCGCCTCGCCCAGCCCGTGTCTGTGACGCCATCGCGCCGACGCCGGCGCGGGAGGCCCCGCCCCCTTGCCCTTTAAAAGGCGTGGATCAACATGGCGGCGCGCAGCCGGCAGCTTGACCCCGAGCGCGGGGAGGGCGCCGGACTTTCTCAGCGAGAGTCCGCGGCTGCGTTCCGACACTCAGCGGGGTGCAGCTTAGTGCTCGCGCGCGTCGCAGCCCCGCCTGTGCGCCGATCCCTCTCCCGGAGCCGGCGGACCCTGAGCGCCGGCTGGAGTCCGTGCCCCGGAAGTGCTCGCCCCGCTGCCCCTCCGGCCCCGGAAGTGCTTTTCCACTCTCCGCCCTGGGGGCGGGACCCCGCGGCTGCCATGGCTGCCGGACGCCGCCCGGCGCGGCTTCGGTACCGGTAGGTAATTATGCAGCTATGGGCCGCGGCTGACTGGTGCCGGGATGACTGACCTCTGAGCGACTGCGGGATTCGGGCGGGTGGCGCGACCCCCCCGCCCCGGGCTTCCGCGTTGCCGGGCGTGCGGCGCGTGGTGGTGACGTCAGGGTACGTCAGGAGGCGCCGAGGTCGCTTCCGCACACGTGGCCGGGCCGCGGTGACAGCCGCGGCGGGCGGGGCCGGACCCGGCGCCTGGTGCCCGGAGCTGCCGCCGCGCTGCCCGAGCGAGCGGGAGGCGGCTTCTCCGTCCCCGCTGGCGGAGACCCCCCGTGCAGCGGCGGGACGCGGCGGGACGGGGTCTGGGGACCGTCGTGTCCCTGCCTTGGCGAAAGGGGAGGGTGGCCCTGCCCCATGACTGTGCCTCGGGCCGTTCCCGCCTTCCCGTTTGGGCCGCTCCCCTGGGCGCTGGGCGGCTGACCTGGGGTCTCAGCTACAACTCACCTGCGATCTAGGTCACAGCTCACCTGGTCTGGCCGCTCGCCTGGCCTCTGGGCCACAGCTCCCCTGGGCTCTGCACCCCTCACTTGGCCTCCAGCTGCTCACCTGGCCCCTAGGCGACTCTCCGGGGCTCTGGACCACAGCTCACCTGGCCGTTTTGAAACAGGGTCTAATGAAGACTTTCTGACTTTAACTGTTTACCCCTATCTGCCTGCTTCCCTCTCCAAAGCAGGCTACACACTCATTAGCATTTTCACTGATCACCTTTACCATTGATATGCAAACATCAGCTACCAGCTTCTCTCTGCTTTCTTTCCCTCTTTCAGACCTAAAAAGAAAAACTTTAAAACACAGTTTAAACTTTCCACTCGTGGGTTCTTACCACCATCCCCAGCCTTCTCAGCCAAAATACCAAACCAATGCAAGACTATCAGTGCAGTGCAGACTAATTTATCTCTAACAAAGTGATTTCCAATTATCCTAATAACTACAAAAGAAACATGTATGACTCAGATTACTTTAACATTGTCCAAAACCTTTCTCAGTATTGTCCAAAGTCCTTTCCCAGATTGCCCCAAAATCCTCAGTCCTGATCATCTCACCAATGTCCAGACAGAGTCCATCTCCAGATGCTTGAAGACATGTTCCTTTGACTGCTCCTCCTTGTCTTCCACACTGTCTTCTCCTTGTCACCTTCAGGTAGCAGGAACTCCATGGTGAAGAAACAGCAAAGTTCACTTTCTTCTCAGGCCTAACTTTTGCACGGCCTCTTTCAGACACAAATCAAACCCAGCAAAACAAACTCCAACACGGAGTTCAAATCTGCAAACTCCTTAACTGCATTCAGCACACGTGCTGCCAGCCTGGGCCAGCCGAGGGTTGCAGGCCCTCGGTGGCCACATGGCCAAGCTCACATGGCTCACATCTTTACAAGATGGCCGATTCCCATCTCTCCTCCATTGAACCTCTCTCTATCCAGTCTCCATATACGAATCTGAATCGAATCCTGAATCCAATCGAATCCTGAATCGAATCGAATCCTTCTCTTTGTTTGCACACCCTTTATCTACCCTGATTTCCCGCCTTCCAGGAAACCTGTTTCACCTTGACCATTTCATTTCTCTTTCCCCCTGCATTTCCCTGAAGGGAAATTCCAGCTAAGGTCATTCTCCCATTTTAGCATACCTGTCCTTGAAACCTGCAATCTTAAACAGGAGACAAAGGGGGGGGGAGGTGCGGGCACACCCTATCAGTTTGGCCCCTGCCCTGGCCTCCTGGCTCCTGACCTGGCTTTGAAGCCCAGCTCACCTGGGCTCTAGGTGACTTACCTGGGCTCTATGCCTCTCACCTGGCCTCCAGCTACTTGCCTGCCTCCTAGGCAACTCACCTGGCCTCTGGGTGACTTACCTGGACTCTGGACCACACCTCACCTGGGCTTTAGGCCTCACCAGCTTCTGGGCCACCTGGGCTCTGGGCACAACTCGTCTGGGCTCTCGGCCTCTCACCTGGCTCTAGGTGGCTGACCTGGGGTCTGGGTCACAGCTCCCCGGGATCTAGGTCCTAGCTCACCTGGCCTCTGGGCCACAGCTCCGCCTCTCACTTGGCCTCCAGATGCTCACCTGACCCCTAGGCAACTCACCTGGGCTCTGGACCACGGTTCACCGAGGCTCTGGGCCTCTCACCAGGCCTCTGGACCACAGCTCACCTGCGCGCACCTGGACCCACAGCTCACCTGGCCTCTAGGCAGCTTACCTGGGGTCTGGCCCAATGCTCTGTCCGCGCGAGCGCCCAGGCGGCGGTGTCGGGAAGCACGACGCTTCGGTTGCGGTGGACAGACCGAGATGACACATCCTGAAGGCACCGTGGTGCCAAAGCACAGCGGAGACGCGGGGCCAGAAGACCTCGGGAGGGGCTTCTTTACCGAGGGAAAAGGGGGGAGACCCGGGGCCCACCCTGGGCCCTTTTCCCACGGGCCTCAAGCCTGCGGCTCCCTGACTGTGTCCTTCAGGAAGCGGTTAAGAAGGGACGGTCCCAGGTCACCCTTGCCCCTGGCCCCGAAGGCAGAATCTGCCTTGGGACAAGATGGGGGGGTGGGGGCTGGCAGGTGGATTCCGGCTTGAGGAGCTGGTCTGACACAGTGACCGGTGGCGCGGTCTCTGGAGGCTCAGCTCCTAGCCGAAACCAGGCTGGTGGAGGGGTGGACAGTCCCACGGCTGGAAGGAAAGAGGGTCCCTCCCGCTGCGGCCTGCTGGCTAGAGGCCGCCCGCCTTACGTCTCACGGGGAAGGTCCGCAGAGTGCCGTCCTTTACGTGCTCTTCGGAATCGCTCTTCTCCTACCCCATCCTTGTCACGCACAGCTGTGTCCCAGGGGCGGCCGTGGGAGTCGTGGCAGCTCCCTCCGTGAACCTGTCACCTGAGTTCCAGCTTAGCTGTTGCTGTGTCGTCCGTGACCCGTGAAATAGCTGAACGTTGGACTTACCGGACTCCAGGGATGTGAGTGGCCGTGGTCCCATCACCGCCGAGATCGTTTTCAGGAGCTCATCCGCCTGCTCTCTCGTTTCCGTCGGTGACCTAGCTCTGCGGAGCTACTTTCCACATTCGCTTCCTCGCCAGGGACGTAGCATCCTGTAGGCAGGGGGTCATGGGTAGGTCCTGTGCTGCAGAGCTAACACAGGAGCTCTGGGGGTGCCCGCCAGGCTGGGAGTCGGGGAACCCTAGGTATGGGGGTGCCTGCCGGGCCAGGTGTCGAGACCCTTAGCCCTGGGTATGTCCGCCAAGCCAGAAGTTGGGGATCCCTAACTATGGGTGTGCCTGCCGAGCTGGGAGTTGGGAGCCCTACCTATGGGGGGTACCCGCCTAACTGAGAGTCAGGGGGACCCCCAGCCCTGGGTGTGCCCGCTGGACCAGGAGTTGGGGACCCCCACCCCCAGACCCTGAGAGGCACCTGCTATAGCACGAGGCACAAAAGAGGCTGCTCAAGCCCAGCTGCTTCTTGCCCTGCCCCAACCTCGCCCCGCAAGGCCATCCTGCCGGCTACCATCATGAGGGCCAGGGGGGGCCCACGGGGGTACAGGAGCTCGGCTGAGCATCTCGGGGCCTCGGCTCTGCTTCTGGGGGGCCATGCCGTGCCTGCTGGTCTTGGCTTCTCCCCTGGTTTTGTCCTGGGCAGGCGGAGGGCAGGGGGGTGCCGGCTGCTGGGCCCCACAGGCTCATGTGCGGGGGGCGGCGGTCAGCAGCTGCCCATGAGGGGGCACGTATGACGGACACGCGGCTGTCCTGCTGTGCGCTGGGCAGCCCCCGGGCAGCAGCTCAGTGCTGGGTCTCGGCTGCGGCAGCCTCTGGGATCCCAGTGAGTAGACAGGGAGGGAAAGACCGGAAGGTCCGCGGTGTCGCCAGCAGGGTCAGCGGCGTGCTTGGCGAGCCCGCCTTTCCCCGGGGCTGGGCCTGTTGTCCCGTGAAGCCCCCCTCCCGCCGAACACCCGCCAGGGCCCCTCATCTCAGGAGATGGGGCCTTGGGGCCTGGGGTTTAAGACGGGGATGCGCATGGCGGACGGACCTCCCTCCCCGCCGACTCCCCAGGCCCGTCCCTTCCTGCCGGATGACCGCGTCTACACGGGGCCTGGAGCCCACCAATGGCCGCGGCTGCATCAGACCAGCACATGGACCCACCGCCCCCCACAGCAGGGCCCAGGGAAGGCGGGAAGCGGGCAGCCTGACCCCTGCTCCCTCCGTGGCAGTCCCGGGGCCTCGTGGTGTCTTTCTGTGTCCCTTCCCCTCGGGAGACGCCGCCTTCGCTCGCTCCTGGAGGTGGGCCCTCCTGCGCGCTGGCACCCCCAGGCCTGCGGACAGCCTGGGGGACACGCACCATGGCCTCTTTCCCCCAGGCCCCAGGGAGGAAGCCGCTGGTCACCTGAGCCCCAGGCCCCCGGGCCCCCAGGCGGGTGTTGGCTGAGCGCCGTGAGGGGCTGGCTCTCCGGGGTGGACGTCAGCCAGATGCCTCTACAAGCAGCCACTGACCCCCCGCCCCCCGTTTCTCCCAAGAGCTGATGCACCAGGCCGTGGACACGAGTTCCGAGAAACACCCTCCTGCTGACGGCGCCTCCCGGTCCTGCGGCCCCCGGGTGACCAGCATCCTCCGTGCGGGTGGACCGACCACCCCACCCAGAGGCTGGCTCCTTCCCGGCGCCTCCTCTTCCTCTCGCCCGCTGGCTGGCCAGACGAGCCCTTGTCGGCACGGACACAGGGACTGTCCACGCTGGGGCCTGGCAGTGTCAGGAGCTCAGCGACCCTGGCTCTGTCTAGTCCAGCTCCGGCTGCCTCTGCGCCGGGCCCCCACTGCCCAGATCGCCCCCAAGGACGGAGGCTTCTAAGGGATTGCCTCGCGCCCACGGCCTCGGGATCCTGGGGCCGGTCCACTCTGCCCCGGACTCCAGGCTGCAGGCCGGCCGTCTCGACTGTGGACAGGCCCAGAAGGGTCACGGAGACACTCCCGGGCCGCCGGCGGCCTCTGCTCGGCCGAGTCCACTCTGTGGACTCCAGATGCGACAGAAAGTGGACGTGCAGGAAGCGGAACTCAAGAAGCCAGCGTGGCCTTCCTCTGCCCATAGCCTCACTGGCCGCGTGACCCTCAGGGCAGCTGCTGGCATCACCGCCATCAGGGAGACGGACTCAGACCGCGGGGAGATGCACCCCCGCACTCAGGGCAGAAGCGTCGCTTCCCCGGAGAAGTGGACGTTCCTCCTATCCTTCTCGAGTCCAGGGCTTTAGGAAACGAAGCGTCCTCCTCGCTCCCAGAGACCCACAGGCGTCGCAGCTGATCTGTCGGGCGAAAGCTCCCCGTCTGTCCGGCGCAGACTGTCCTGGAGACGACTCGGGAGGGATTCGTTCGATCCCCGGCCGGGCTGGTCGGTCAGTGTGGCCAGCCTTTGACGGGCAGCCCCTGCTTCTACGTGATGTCCGCTGTGTGACCGACCAGGCGTCCATGGGCCGAGGATGAAAGGGACATGCGGTCACTCGGCTCCTCCTGCCCAGAGATGAGCAAGGTGTCATCAAGTAGCCCCTGAGGCCCGATTCCAGGGGTTCCTGGGGTCCGGGCTGTGTGTGCCCCAACTCCTGAGCCCCAGGACGTCAGAGGCGGCTGTGAGTCCTTGGCCTGTCTGTCTGTCACCATCAGCAGCCCCCCAGCCCCAGCCTTGGCTTCTGCGGCCTGGGGGGCTGTTTATCAGGACGTCTCCGCCCCTCCTCTTCCTCCCCCTTCCCTTCCTCCTCCTCTCCCACCCCCTCCTCCTCCTCCCCTCCCCCCATCTTTAAATCTGTGGGCTGCAAATAAAAAGACAAAAATAAGTTCAAAAACGCCAATAAAAGCGGATCGTCAGATGAAAGCTTCCGGGAGAGACGGTATCAAAAGCCACAGCGGGTGCTGGGAGTCAGGGTGGTCCCGGGGGGAGGGGGGGGCTGGAAGACAGACCCCTCAATCTGTCTCTCGTGTCCCCATCTCGGTCATCATCTCCCCCACTGACCCCTCCCAGCCTCACCCGCACACACAGGGCGCAGAGAGAGACCCCCCCCCACCACTCGCTGGGCCAGCAGCCGTGCTGAGCAACAGTTCACATGTGACCCCCCCAGACTCTGCCCCTGGGGGACACTCTCCGGCCTTGGGCACCCCCACACACCCGGGAGAGGCTTGTGTCCACACCACCAGAGAGAGCCGCCCCGTGCCAGCCAGGAAAACGGAAGGTGCCCGAAGATCTGGAAGGCCGGCCAAGAGAGAGCCTGGGCCACCGGCAGGGGGCGCTGTGCTACAGTGGACGCTGGCCGACACAGACCTGCCTCTGCTCCTTGGGGCTTCCAGCAGCAGCAGCAGCAGCAGCAGCAGCAGCAGCTGGGGCCCCTGGACTTCCCGCCTCAGCCGCAGGGGCAGCGCACACCGCAACCTCTCGGTTTCGCAGACACACGCGGTCATCACACCCAGAGCGCTGGCCCCGCACTGACCACCACCCTCTGCTTTCAGCTCCTTTCCTACAGACACCCCGGTGGGCGAGACACGGGGCCCGAGAGCCTCCTGCGTGTCCGCTCAGCCTCCGGGGGACAATGGGACTGCAGAGGCCTCCAGGACTGACCGCTGCCCACACCCAACTCCACAAGTGGACACTGGCCCCCAGGGCCCCCAGCTAGAGGTCGATCAGGACCCCGGTACTTGCTGCCGGCACACCTGGCCCTGCCAGCGTCACCTTCAGCGCTGGGCCCGTGGACGCAGAGCCGGGCAAGAGTGGATGGTCAGCGGGAGTTCCTTTTCACGGAGGGACCTGGCTTTCTCTTTCATCCCCGAGGAAGGGCCTCCCGTGGAGCTGAGGCGTGGGGGGGGGTCACAGGTGTGGCTCGGGGAGACGACAGCCCCGCTGGTGGTAGGACAGAAAGCTCTGCCCAGCGCTGGGGCCCCTGTTCTGGCCACACCGTTTGGAGGGGCTGCCTGGGGACGGCATGGAGGGGACACCGGGCAGCACCAGGGTATGTATGTAGTGCACACCAGGGCACGGCGCAGAGTGGACGCCAGAGTGGACAGCACTCAGCATCACGCCTCCTCCCCTGAGGCCTTTTCGAGCAGCCCCGTGATGACGCGGGGTTAGTGGCCAGCCAGGCTGTAGGGCTTCGCTCCTACAGCCTGGTCCTTCGAGGCGGCAGCGTCCTCTGGCCCGGCCAGACGCCCACCATCTGCTAGGGGCGGAGAGTGGAGACAGTGGCCCTGCCTGGGCAAGGTGGGGGGGCCCCCGTCCGGGTGCCGGGAGGGGCACGCTGGACACGTCTGCGGCTGGGAGGCTTGGGGTGACGGCTCTGGCCGCAGGGAGTGGCCAGCCGGCTCTGAGGGGCGCCCCGGCTGACCAGGGCCGGCGTGTGGGCCCTCAGCCTGCCCGCTCAGGCAGCAGAGAGCGGTCAGTAGCCTGGCTCCTGGGAGCGGTCAGGTGGGAGCCGCTTGGGCCTTGGCCCTCGGGCAGGACACTCCTGCCTCTCCGCCGTGCCGGGTTCCCACCGTCCGGCCTTTTCCGTCCGGGCGTCGCGGGTTTCGGGGCGCAGCCAGGTCCGGGCGGGCGGGTGTGGACTGGCGATAGATCCTCCTTTGGTCAAACAAAGCCTCTGGATTCTGTGTGCAGGGTGGGTGGGCGGGCACAGGTGCCAGGGCAGCGAGCCAGCACATTTTTGGTGTGTGCCTCACCCGTCTCGCGAGTGTTTGTTTTAGCGCTGCTGTCGAGAGGCCTGGCCGTGCCTCCTGGCCAGGCCGGCGTGTCCGGGGGCCTTCCCTGGCTTCTCGGCGCGGAGCTTCAGCTGCGCGTGGGGAACGCCCGGGGCGTCACCTCCCCTGCTGGCTCCCAGCCTTCCCGGAAGCCTGGGGTGGGAGCGTTAGAGGGCTGGGCGTCAGAGGCGGCCGGCAGAAGTGCCCGGCCCGTCTGAGGGTCGTGGAGAAGACTCGAGCCCACGAGGGGGATGGCAGGAGGGCCAGGGGACGTCCAGGCCGGCGGACGTCACAGCCTCATGTGGCCACGGGCTGTCCTGCGCTTCTGACCCGAGTCTCGCAGGGAGACGCCGGTGTGAAGAGTCACTCCGGCCCGACGTTTTGCCATTTGCTCTTTTTCCCAGGGAGGTTAATGGAGGTGACGGTGGTTTGTGACACCATCGGTTTTAGGGGTGTAGCTCCACGGCTCATGAGTTGTGTTCACACGCACCCCACACCAAAGCCTTAGCACGCCCCCCTCCTTCCTGCATCCCTGCACCACTTCCCCCCAGCCTGCCACCCACCCATCCATCCATTTATCAACCAGCCATGCATCCATCCTTCATCATCCGTCCACCCGTCCACCGTTCCTCATCCATCTACCATTTATCGTTCATCCACCCACCCATCCACCATTCGTCCATACATCCGTCATTCATTCATCATACATCCATAGGCCATTCATACACCATTCATCCATGCATCCATCATTCATTCAGTCCATCCTTCATCACCCATTCATCCATCTACCATTCATCATCCATCATCTATGCATCCATCCATCATCCACAGTCATCCATCATTCATCCACCATCCATCCATCCATCCGTCCATCATCCCTCCATCATTCATCCACCCATCTACCCATCCATTTATCATCCATCCATCCATCCATCCATCCATCCATCCATCCATCCATCCATCCATCCATCCATCCATCCATATCCTGCCATCATCCATCATTCATCATCTATCATCCATCCATGCACCC
>PVHY01026721.1:0-16995 GCA_004024945.1 Uropsilus gracilis
GGTCTGCCTTTCAGAGGCGCCCGCCCACCCTTACCGTCCCCTGTGTTGGCAGCTGTTTTCCCCCGGATGCTGGGAAGCGTTTCCCCCTTCCCTCTCTGAAAGGGAGGATGCACCAGCGCTGCTGTGGAGGGGGGTAAAGAGGCTGAGCCTCCAAAGAACCCCCAGGAATTTGGGGGGCAGCAGAAAGGGGTGCGTGTGAGAAAGAGCTTAGCTGAGCTGTCTGAACTTTGACCCCAGGGAGCAAGGATTCCTGCCAAAGAAGGGGTCTTAGCTGCGAGACAGGGAGTCAGGCCCCTGGCAAACAGTCCAGTGCTGAAGACACATCCCAGGGGTGAGCTGGAGTGAGCTGAAGAAAAGGACAGGACAGGACAGGAGCCCAGTTTGGGAATCGCAGTCTGGGGGTTCAAAGACCTGCCTGGGGTAACATAGACCTAGCCCCAAAAGATAGCTGGGTGTGGTGGCACACGCCTGTAATCCCAGCTACCTGGGAGGCTTAGGCTGGGGATTGCTTGAGTCTGGGGTACCCCAGGCAACATAGCAAGACCTAGCTGGGAGGGAGGGAGGGAGGGAGGGAGGGAGGGAGGGCCAAAAGGCCAGAAGTGTGCAGAATCGAGCCAGTCCATGAAGAAGCCACTTATTCCTGACTCAGTTCAGTGATGCCCGGTGAAGGGGCAGGTCGCTTGGGCATCAGCGATGGCAGGGGTGCTGCGGTGGAGTCACACCAACTGAAGGCTTCCACAGCATCTCTCTGCTCTGTACGAGGCGGGAGCCTGGAAACCGGGTCCAAAGTTAGTTCAAATCCAGGTCAGGTCTTTGCAGCTGCATCCCTGAGAGGGTCACAAGGATTCTGGGGAGGCTGTGGGCTCCTTCCTTGGAAGCTCGCCTTTAAAATGGCACTGCCGCATTTCCCAGCATGCCACTCGCTCTGCTCTTTTCTTATCTCTCTCCCCAGAGCTCAAGGCCCCATTTCAGCCCTGGACTTTGTTCTCCCTGGATTCAGCTGAGCAACTGCCATCCGAGAACAGCGCTTAGTTAGGCCTCTGCTCTTCCTGTAGAGTGTCTGGTTGCATCCAGAGAAAGCCCTGGAAGAGTTTCAGCTTGCACGGGGCTTGTGGAGAGCTGGTGTCCTCCTGGTCATTCAGTATCTGGCTGTAGCCTCTTCCGCTGCGATTGGAAAACCGTGCAAAGTGCCCTGATGAAAGCGACTGCCTTTGTGACTAGTCTCAAGAGCACATTTGTGTCAGGGCTCGTGAGCGAAGATCGCTAGGCCCAGGGTCAGCTTTATGGGGTAACCAGCCGGACCAGGTGACCCACTTGAGAGCCTCTCTTTGCTCTCATTCAAGGCAGCCCCTCATGCCTCGTGCCAACAAGCCACCTACTTGGAGAAGTTTTTTTCTTTTTTTTGAGTGTAGGTCTCTCTCTGTTGCCCTGGGTAGTCCCGATCCCACGAACTCAAGCAATCCCCACCCTCAGCCTCCCAGGTGGCTGGGATTACAGGCGCCCACCACCGCACTCAGCTGCTTTTTCGAAGCCAGGTTTCACTAATGTTGCCTGGGATAGTCTCAAACCCGTGAACGCAACCGATCCCAGGCCTCTTGCCTCCCAGTGCTTGGATTACAGGCATGCGCCACCACGCCCGGCTTGTACTTGGCGATGTTACTATAAATGCCCATACCTTCCACAAAATGAAGGAAATCTGTCCTGTCATCAATCAGGGAGTATTTGACTCTTGATTTTTCTGACGGCTCGGGAGGAAATTAGTAATTAGAGCGGAACTGGAAGACATTAGCCTGGACTCCCAGCGCTTCCGCAAAGGAAGGCCCCAAACAATAGGGGACATGAACTTTTATGGGTTATTCTTGTAGCACACAGGCGTGCCTACCCACAAATGCTCATGGAATTCCAGTTCTGCAAACGCTATTACCGCTCATGTCCCCATCAGAGTTGTGATGCCTCTGAAAGCGAAAACTTGCCTGTATGGCTGTAAAAGTCGTTCCTTGGTAATTGTATTGATATTTGTATTTGGTTGAACAGTTTAACTTTGAGGAAGCGTTTTTTTGAGTTTAAAAACAATCCCTTCCAAGAGAATGAAATCCTCTTACGTAGGGTTGACAGAATTAGAACGCCACATGCATGTTCCCACTTACATGCCTAATCGGGATGGGCACTAAGCAGAGACTTTTCTATAGCTCGAACCTGCATGTAGTTAAGGGGAATCTAACTTCCTTGTAGTTAAGGGGAATCACAGCAATTGTGCATATTATATCAACTCATTGCCCAGGTTCCTTGGTGGCTTTTTTGGTGAGGGCCATTCACAGGTTCTTGTAACTATGTATCATTCATTCATTCAATTATTCATTCATTAATTCACTTATTCACCAAGCTTGAATAACCTAGTATGTTTCAGACACTGGGATCTAAACTTGACTAGAGTAGTACATCTTCTCTTCTGGAGTCACGCTTCAGGATAGTGGTGGCACCAGGAAATATCCAGGTTCTTTGCCTGCCATTTGCCAGATTAAAAAAAAAAATAGATGAGGATCAATTCTTTTTAACTGACACTTCTTAAAATTAGGTTTACCAGCATATCTGAGCATGACTGGGAATCATGCTCCTAAGAAACCTTCATCTAAGCCTTCATCTCTAGTGGCTGTTCTAGAGTGAGCTAAATACAGACAACTCATTATCAGCTAGTGGGCTTCTCTCCAGGCCATGAACAGTGCTGGGAAGTCCAGGTTGCTCACTCTCCCCAGAGCTCCCCCTCCTCAGACATCGAGTTTCCAGGATCACTTTCCAGGCATCCATCACTTTCTAGGTGCCTCCTTGGACTGGGCAGCTAACGCAGAGCAAACCGGTGCTAAGTCCAGCCAGCATGCAGATTCCTAAACCATCAGTGGTTCGCTTTTCATCCATGTGGCAACGTGGGGGATGCTGTCACGTGGTACGTGGACATGGGGACTCATGGGAAGCTCTTGGAGGCAGCAGTGTTAATGCTGAATCTGTAAGAAAGAGCAAGAGGCCGGGCATGGTGGTGTGTGCCTATAAGCAGCAGCCTAGGAAACTGCGGCCGGAACCAGGGATCACAGTTCAAGTCCCACTTGGGGCAACATAGCGAGATCTAGTTCCAAAAAAAATAACCGGGCATGGTGGCGCCCACCTGTAATCCCAGCTACCTGGGAAGCTGAGGCTGGGGATTGCTTGAGTGCATGGTACCCTGGGCAACGTGAGCCTGAGGTTTCACGGGCAAGAACAGCGAGACCTAGTCTCAAAGAAAAAAAAAGAGCAAGAAACCATCAGGTTCAAGGGGATGTAAGGGCCCTGAAGGTACCATCACAGGTGACAAGGGAGAGAGAATGCAGCTTGTGAAGAGGGGGGCTGGCAGGTAGGGAAGAGGGGTGGAGCTGAGGGCACAGAGAAGCAAACTGCAACCCGCAAGAGCATAAACTGATGGGTCCTCTCTGGCTTCGCATGGGCTCTCCTTATCAGCTGTGTGCACCTGCAGCTACGTCATCGGTCCTGTCCTTCCCCCGCCTTTAGGTTAGTTCTTTAGCAAATTGCCCGGACAGTTGCATGGGTAAAGCATCTAGAAAAGGGCCCGGCCCATGTCCTCGGTGGGAGCTGTTATTACCGAGGGACGTGATCTGGCTGAAGGCAGCGAAGCCTGCTCTGGTGGTCAGCAGAGGCAGGGCTTGGAGGCTGCGCCAGCGACTAGGGTTTGAGGTCAGAATGACTGTGGGCCAGTGATGCCTTGATCAGAGTGACTCAGACCTCCTCTAGGCTAAGACATTCTTCTGGGCTTGACAGCTGGTGGGCTGTGCGGAGGGAAAGTGATCAATCATGGGTGTCTCCGCAGGTGGCTGCCTTGGGGTCTGGTTGACTGAGGAGTGAGCTGCTCCTAAGAGGCCTCGCAGGGCAGGGGAGGTGGGTGCAAGTTTCGAGTTGGGTTTTGACCACCGCATCAGGGATACTAAATGGGGGTGCCTGGGTCAGGCGGAGGAATTCGGGCTTTAGGATATGCCGTGATTTAGGCCGCAGGGGAAGGCCTGGGTGTGGAGAGCTGGCCCCAGTCACGTGTCCAGTGAGAGGTTAGAGGAGGCAGGACTGGGTACCGGAGCAGGGTAGCCATGGAGGTCGGGTCTGGTGTGGCGCTGTGTTGGGATGGCGGGAAGGAACGGTCCACGATGAGGCTACTTGCCTGAGCAGCTGTGGCTCCTGGGAGAGGGAGGAAGAAAGGCAGTAGGTGGACATCAGTTTTGAGGAGTTGGGGAAGGAACTTTGTGGAATGTACTTGGGCCGGAGGGGGCAGCCAGGGGGGTGACCACGGCCAGGGGAAAGTGATGTCCACTGGGCAGATGAATCCCCACAGGAACCGCGTCAGAGGGGATGACAGGTTAAGAAGCAACCCTCTGACAGCTTAAGAAACAACCGTAAAGAGTCTTGAAGAGGAGAGATTACTTGCCCGAGGTCGCCTGGTAGCAAGTGGCAGTGACAGGCAGGCGAGCCCGGGTGTGTGTCCGCTGTTCTCAGCCTTTGCTACCTGAGTTCACCTTGGGTGACTTTAATTGAGGGTCTATCTTCAGTGGTGAGAGCAGAACACATGGAAGTCACAGGAATCAGGGCCAGGCACCAGGAGGCCAGAGGGCAGAGGGTCCTGGCTGGAAAGGCCTAGGTAGGACCCAGCTCCGGAGGTGGCCAACTTGAGAGGATGCTGCAGGGACTGTGGACCAGGACTGTTCGCCCAGTCCCGCTCTCACACAGGTCTTTGCTGTTGGCCAAACTCAACCAGACACCCAAGGGCAAGAGTCTTAGGATTCAGGGGAGGGGAGATGGGTGGGTTATGAGTTAGGGAGAACAGGTGGCCAGTCCAGCAAGTCAGGGCCAGAAATCTGGGCTGGGAGAAGCTGAGCAGCAAGTGGGGGAAGCAGTGGGGAGTGAGAAGCAGTGGGGAGCCAGGGTCTGGGGCCCACCCACCCCTTTGGTCACTTCGGTTGCTTCTCCTGGTTGCAAACCTCAGAGAATGAGGTCCTCTCTCAGAGTCTGTCCTCAAGGTACTTTGTACCATCAGGCGCATTCTGAGATGGTGAGACTGGCATGACCTGGGGCTGCTGAAAAGGCCCCATCTTCTTCCTTTAGTGAAAGCAAGATGTGTATGTGTGCAAAGGCATGCAGGTGTATGTGTCCACAAGGCATGTGTGCATGTTATGCGTTTATGGGCATACAACCTGTTGCACACACACCATGCACCTGCACATATGTGCTGTGCGTACCGTGTGTGCACATGTACCATGTATGGTCTGTGCACGCGAAATATACTATACATGTGTATGCATTATGTTGTATGCATTGGTGTCTTGTGCCTGTGTTGTACATGTATGTGTGGCATGTACATGTATGTGCAAGTATGGAAGGGGGATGGATGGATGGATGGATGGATGGATGGATGGATGGATGGATGGATGGATGGATGGATGGTGGACTGGAAGTGAGAGATAATAAAGCTGAGGTGAGAGTTAGCCTGCTTTCTCAGCAGTGTGTACACAGCACCTTTTAAACACCCAGATCCTTCCATTACTGCTTGGTCCTGCACTGCTGGCTGAGAGCAGGGTGCTTTGGTGCATGGTGGTGCAGTAAGAGTGTGGACATAGCAGCTAGGGTCCATATCCACCAGGAGCCCTCAAATTGTGACGGGGTCACATTAGGGGAATGGCTCTTTGTGTGTCTTCAGCAGCTTTATTTTTTGTTTTATTTTTAAAAATTATTTATATATAAACTCCATATCTGTAATCCCCGGGGCTCGCCCACCCCCTTCCTCCCTGACCATTTCCACCCCACCTGCTGCTGGGAGAGCTGGGTAGTTTCAAATTCTCATTCAGGCAGCTCTGGAGTTTTATTCACTCACTTGAGGAAGTGAAAAGGAACAGTGAAGAATGAGTTAAGTTGGAGGAAATCCCCAATGAATCCCCGAAGCTGTTTTTTGCTGCTGGTCTGTGGTGAGGCGTTCTCATTCACTGACCACAGACCTTGCCCTTGCTGCCACACAGGTCAAGGTGACACATGGCTCCAAATTGACTTGGTGGTAGTAAGTCACATTTCTAGTGTCTTTGTGTCTTGCTCTGGCTGCCAGGAAGCTCGATCCCAGTTTCTCTGTTGGGACTTCTGCACAAACCATGCCTCTTTTTTTTTATGATTTGTTTGTTTTTCTTTTATCCCAATGTTGTCATTCTTTCAGTGCATGCCTTTTATGGTAACAACGCTTCCAGAGTTGTTTGGAGGAGGCAGGGGATACATAAATATAAATAGACTAGAACAGAGAAATTCATCTGAGCATACTGATTTGCTTTTCCAAATCTGATTTGACTGTTCCATTATGACCTGTCAGATGGAGTCAGAAAAGGAAAGCATCATGATACCAGCCCAGGATCACCCAGCAAGTCAGGCCCCCAGCTTTCCGGCTGACTGATCAAACTGGGTTTTGTGCCGGGTCTCCCAAGCTTGCATACACTTCAACTCGACCCACGTCTCCTTCCAGTTTCACTCCCTACATAAGATGCATGGTGTTTAGCACCGCACACGAATGAGGGAGGGGCAGAGTTTTCATCTTTTTATCCACATCTTTGTCCTGATCCTGGTACAATGCATGGCACATAGCAGGAGCTCTTAAGTGGGCACTGATGAATGGATGAATGCACTGATTTTTAACTTAAGAAAAAGCAACCAATACAATCGACAAACATTTTTGACTTTTCTAAAAAGGGAGGCTTCTCAGCACCATTCCAACAAGAGATCTAGCAGTTTTACAGCAAGTAGTCATCATGCGCCCCCCACACACACCTCCTTGCTGTTCTGTTTCAAGCCAGCCCTCCCGCTGCACAGTGGATCCGTGAGAGCAGATCAAAGAGCCAAAGGCCATTATATGGAATAGAAAGCATGTCTTTCTTGGTTTTGCTATGTTAGATGATTTCTCACAACGTTGATCCTTGAACCCTATCACCTAGAAATCGTTTCTATGGCAATTAAAATATTCGGTAGACATACACCCTCCTTTCCTTATTCGGAATTTCCGATAGCCACAGCAGCTAGTGTTTCGCTGTTGTTCCCAACAGCCCACCAGCGTTGTGTAAACACTTGTTATTCTGCACATGATAAATCAAGGCAATGAAAAGACTTTAAAATGTTATTACAGGTAGCTGGTGCTTCCACTGAGAAGACACCCATGAGCCCCTTGTTCTAAACTGGAATCTTTTTTTTTCTTTTTTTTCACAATCAAATCAGGATCAGGGCTTGAAGGGATGACTGCTCTGGGGAGAACAACATCTGCTCTGACTCCACTAATGCCATTGTTTTGGTACCAGCAGCCCCTCCACTGAGGCTATCCAGGCGATTACCCAGTGTTCTTTGTCCTCACGCTGCTTCTGCTAATAGCCAGAAAATAGGTCACGATTAGTAAATATTTATCGAGCAGAACCAAATTTATTGAGCTTTTGTCCTAAGCACAACCATGCCAGCCATTTCAAGGGCTGATATATGAAGTGTCCCCAATAATCTCTGAATTTATTTTTTTTATAATAGTAAAATAATTAAATAATAAATTTTATTTTATTTTTTTTATTTATATATAAATTTCTTAGATTCATTTTATGATGTTTTATGTAGCATAAAGGAGTGAGGTGCTAGATCTAAGTTATTGCACTTAAAAAAAAAATCATACCTGTTCAGATCTTACTGAAGATCTAAATGAGTATTTCATAGCATTTGGAAAATATAGAAATTTGGTTCTCCTGGTATCCAGAAAGACCCCTTTTTTCACATTTCTGTTGCCTTGCTATTTTAGGAATATTCCCTTACCAAAATTAGAAACAAACTCTATGTGAAATGTTATATTGTAGCTTTTAAAATTCAACATTAACATAAGCAGTTTTCCAGTTGGAAGCCGGTTTTAAAATGGTAGGGCTGGGGAGGTGGGAGGAGAAAGGAAAATAAAATAAAATAAAATGATAGGGCCAGGATTTAGTTCCTTGTGCTCCAATTATGAGGGTGCACTCCAACTGATTATCCTATTCAAAACGGAGGCTTATTTTTTTTTTTCCATTTCCACAGTTTTGCAAGGGGATGAACATCTCTACCCACAAATGTTGGTGAGAGCTTCTAATACAGACTTGGGGTAGTTTTCTAGAATAAATGAGTCAAAAAGTACTCTGTTGTAATTAATTCATTCATTTTCATTTTTCATTTTGTTTGTTTTCCAGAAGATCCTGCACAACAGCAAAATCAGCTGCATCTCCATGACAGCGCCTTCCCATCAGTCCCTTGGGCATTGCACTGCTCTTGAGTGAAGTAGGTGTAAAGTGGGTGCATGCTGGACCCCTTCCCAGACAGGAAGGTCTCAGGTAGCAGCAAGGCCTCGCTCTGTGGGGGTCACTGCTAGGGAACCATTTGATGCCTGGACACCAAGCACAGTGTTATCCCAGGCACACTTACTTCCTCATCTTTCTGGGGTGACAAGTTAGTATTTGCGTGTGGTTTCCTGAGTGCTAAGTGAAAGAGAGGGAAGTGGGTTAGTTTCAATTCCCAGAGCATTCCTTTGCATCAGTAAAAAGTTAACAATCTTTGAATAGATACCTGTAGGTCAGCTGGTCCCGGGTGCCTGAAGAATTCAGGGCATGATTAAAAGAGATGAAAGGAAGCAGCGTGAAAAGACCTAGAAAATCTAGTGTGTCGAGATTGAAAACAGGATTTCAGGCTTTTGAATTTCCACCAACTCATTGACGGCGGTGCATCCTGTGAGATTTGGGTCACGGGCGGGCAGGCGTCTCAGCAAGAGAACATTGGACTCTGTTCTGAAGGGCCCAAAGTTCGGAACCTGCAGGAAAACGAACAAGTGAGCATAGCCTAGGCCGCCCAGTTTTCTGGAAAAGTTATTTTTATTTTGAAGGAGGTAGGACTTGATTGCTCACTGTCTCTCGAGTATTTAGCTTTCGAATCGTGTTGACTGAACATGGTGAGGCTTTTGTCACAGTTTTGATGGTGATGATAAATAACAAGTCAAGAATATTGTCGTCTGTGCAGAGAGATCACAGAGGTAGATTCACATGTCGGATCAGAGGTACCAAAATATCCTTGGGGCTTGGAAGCTGCTGCTTAGCGTCCTGAAGGGTGAGTCAGGCTTTTTCCTCCATTAGCTGGTTAAACAGCACCTGTAGCATTGTAAGTGGGTTCACCTGAGCCTGAGAGAAGAGGCTGAAAGTGCAGTGTCACCCCAGGAAGGGAGTGTGAACACGAGAGCACGGAGAGGAGAGAAATCAAGGAAGAGATCAAAGAAAGAGCAGAGAGTCCTGGAATGCTGGGGGGGAGGTTGCCTGCCTCCCAGACCTTCTGGCCCTGGCCCTGCCCTGCCCAGTATGCCAATGTGCCTGTTAGAACCAGTAAAGAACCCACTCAGATGGGTGAGCCTGATGCCTGCTGACAGTGGGCGTCACCAACAGGCTGCTTGCCTGACAAGCCCTTCAGAGCCAAGGTGTCTGATGAGACTCCCAACACCACCAGAAGAACCCAGCTCCACCTAAATGTCCTGTCTTCAAAGCTGCAGTCCCGGTGAAGCTGAATGCCTTGAACTCTGTATTTCCTGTTGGTCCAGAGCTGACATGGCTCCCAGAGATAGGAATCATCAGGCCTGTGTCATACTTCCCTTTGAAGGCTTGCCAGGGTGCGAACTAATTACTAGGCAAATGGACAATTATTTCTCAGTTTTTTTTTTTCAGCATGTTTGTTGACACTGTGAGTAGGCTATTTATAGTTATCTTTTCAAGCCATTTTCCAGTCTCTCTCTGGAGATGAATAGAGATGGCTAGCAGGGAGCAGAGAAGCCTGGTGCTAATGAGGGCATGCTTCGCCAAAGGCCAGAGAAACAACTTCATTGATTCCAACAGAGAATGCTCCCCTTCAGCAGCTCCTGCAAACGTAGAGCTGTTTGTTGTAAGAGGCGCTTTGTGTCAACATTTCAGCACAAACTAGGGCCACCCAGGTACGTCCCCCTTCTGGGAAAGAACGCTCCCCACCACCCCTGAAAATGACTTCCTTCTTTGCTAACAGAACTAAAGAGCTGCCTCATGACTTAACCCAGGCTCGGCCTTGCCAGTGCCAGTTGTCCACTGCTGAAGCTAGTTTTTCAGGTGGGCACAAAGAGGTAGGAGGGCCAGGTGAGTTGAGTGTCTGCAGGTGTGGTATCAGGTACATGCCCTGTTCAGCAGCCCCTGCCTGCCCCGGGCACGCGGCTCACCACATCCCCAGCGCTCACTGAACAGGCATGGATGGAACCAAGACTGGAAGTTGTCAGTCACCAAAACATCTCCAACTGGACACACCTTCCATCGTGTCCCCCCGGGAAGGGGGAACCCAGCTATTTGTAGTCGGGCTGACCTTTGAATGGAGACAAGGAGGCTCGCAAAGGACTTTTGGGATCATTTTTTAAACCCTTTAAAAATATATCTTATAATTTATCAGGAGAACTTCATCAGTTTCTCCCCACACACACACACACCTGTTTTGTTCATCATATTTATCATTACTGCCTAAAACAATATTGTCCCAGACTGACAGGCAATCAAAGTCATGTCATTAAAGTCAAGTGATGTTTTATTTTATTTATTTTTTAATTATTTTGATTAGTTTTTATTAACGCTCTTAACATGTTATACACATTACTAATTTTTGAAAGTTTAAAGTGACTGTATTTCATCTTTGACCATTAATATTCTAAAATGATCTTGAAGTAAATCTTACAGATGCACAGTATGTAGGGGCAAGAGTGCCTCAAATTCAATTGCAGTACTGGTTTGCATGTATTTATATTGTATTTAGTTTACCAACTGTTAAAAATATATGCAAGAGGGTTGTTTCTCTTGTTTAATAGAAGTATTTTTATTTTAACAGTTTACTATTTGATTTGAGATTACAGTGGAATGCATATATTCCTTGACTATATCATGGGAGGATGTCAGCTAAATTTCACGGTAAGTAATACACTGAGTTTTTCACAGCAGGTTGGAACATAGTGCTTTTTTCCTTTATTTTGCAATATACTTTATTTACTACTGACCTTAGAATGAAATTACAAGTACAGTCTTCTCAAACAACTTGTTTAGGCTTATCATGAAATTTTTAGCTTTGTTAACAAATCTGTTTCTTCTGACAGAAAAATATCTACAAATGAATGACTATTCGATAATAATTTAAATAATAAACTGCTAATCAAATATACTAAAACCAAATCTTATATCTGAAGTCATGAGCATAATCATTCATGATTGAGGGCATCTGGAAAGTAGGAAAAACATTGCTTAATGCTGAGAAAGTCAAGTGATGTTTTAAAGATTAAAAAGATACTAAGCAATTTCTTCATAAAGCCACTAGTCTTTGATACAGGGTAGTGACGCAGTTAAAAACTGTATGGGCGCTAAAATACCCTGGTGGGCGGAGTCTGAAAGATCCCTGGAGAGAAAATGGGAAGCAGGAAAAGAGGGTGTGTAACAAGGGAGGAGCAAGGAGAGAGAGAAGGGGGGACAAAGGAAGAGTTGAGAATGGGGGACTGAGAGAACAAGGCCCCTGCCAGGGGAAGCCCCCTGGAAAAGTGAGCTCGAGGTGGCAAGGAGCGATAGTGGGAGAGTGGCTGGCAGAGACATAGCCAGTGTGGAGTCGGATGCCCGAATGGCAGGCCGGGGGTGGCAGGCCGGGGGTGACCGGCCGCTGCTGAGGGCAGGCCTGGTGAGTATGGTCGGATGCCATCAAAGGTGGGCCTGGTAAAGAAAGTGCGTGCGGCAGTTGGAAAGAGTTGAAAGCTGATTTGGGATCAGCATTTTATTGAAGCAGTTTGAAGAGCCTTGGAGAAGTGGAGCAGCTCAGAACGCTGGAGAGAGAAGAAGCAAAGAGAAGATGCTGGAGAAAGACTGGACTTTGCAGGAGTAACTACCTCTTAGGTTTGGAGGTGCAAAAAGGCACCGTCATGGACCTGTGTTTGGGACTTTCAGACTAAATGGTGGTTAGGGTAAGGTAACTACCACTTGTGACTTTGAGAACTTTGTGTTTTCCCTGTTGTAATTAAAACCCTCTTGTTGAACTGCATTTGAGTGGCAACTGGTACACGTGGGTGGTACGGACCTGAGGGAAACTGAGTGTCATGAGCCACATTTTAAAAGTGGCCTGTTGGTTAGAGGCGTCTGCCCCTTTTGACCTGATTTCATCCTCACTTTCAAAGGATTCTAACTTGCCCAAATATGAATTGTTCCTTTCAAGGAATCCAAAAGATACACAGCTTCCTTGGTAGTTGCAGGTGGACACATCACCTTCCCAGCTCAGGGAGGTACCAGGAAGAACATTTGGGGGTCTCTGCTTTGTGTGGTCAATGAACACAGTAGAATTCAGCTAATTGATTCACTTAAATATTTAAATTAGTGCCATGTCATACATTTCTCCTTAAATATCGAAATTTTCCTATCCACAATGCCATCATCACACCTAACAAAACGAATAGTCATTCCTTAATGGTATTGCATATCCTTTGTTTCTTCAAATTTCCCCAGTTGTCCCTTAACTGGGGAACCCATTTGCAATTGGTTCATTTGATTCAGCCCAGGTCCACATTCTGCCTTTGGTTTTGTCTCTTAAATCTCTTTTAACTAGAATCGTTCCCATCCTCTACCCCAACTTTACTGTCTTAATCAAGATACTTTTTTTGGACTAAATCTTGTTTTACTAATTGCCAGACAAGAAGGGAATTGCGGTGAGCAGAATACCCTATAAACTTAATGAAACCAGATGCTTTCATTCCATGACTGGTATTTTTGAGCTGGGGTGTCTTGACATTCAGATAGGGCAAAGAAAGCAGAAATCCTGACTCGACTTGGATATGAACATTCAGGTGGTAGCTCCCGTGACTTAGTCCCATGAATCTCTGAGGTAATAACAGCATCTCACCGAAGTGCCAGCAATTGTGGATCTTGCTTGTGATTCCCTTCTACTTCTCTCAGGCTTTGAGGTCAGTTTTCAGGCAGTGATCACCATCTGGAATTGCAATCCCCAATGGGTCGTATCTAGCTTTATAGAGTATCTCCCTCATGAGATGACATTGAGCGAGAAGATGGAAAAAGTGACTGAGACACCTGCCCCTGGCAGGTACTGTCCCAGCCTTGTGAAGGAATGGTTTGGACTTTTGTTCTTTTGTTTGGTTTTGACACTTTCCATGCTTTGCCCATTACAAGAAGAAATCAAATAAAGCTGAAATGAAAAAAAAATTCCCCTTTAGTAAGTTCTCTCTGACTTTCTTTGCCTTTCCCAATACAGAAACAAAGGATGAGAGGACAGCTGGTACAAGTATTCCTTCCAGTAACTGAGAACTTTAAATCCTATAGTACATTAATCCTATGCATGTACATAAGGGATGTGAAGAGAGGATCTTTAACTCCTATGCATGTGCATAGGGGATGCGAAGAGAAGATCTTTAAATCCTATGCATGTACATAGGGGATGTGAAGAGAGGATCTTTAAATCCTATGCATGTACATAGGGGATGTGAAGAGAGGATCTTTAAATTCTATGCATGTACATAGGGGATGCGAAGAGAGGATCTTTTGTTCACCATGAAAAATACGACACCGTTAGGAAGTGTTTAGAAAGTAGGATCCACTGCCTGACTAGCAGTGATAGAGAGGATCCTTTCTGACCTACATGGACTGGAGTATGTCTAGCTGGTAGTGCTGGTCCCCCGCTGGGCCATACTAAACTGGGTGTCTTGAGTATCCACCTACCTTCCTTAGCTCCATCCCCTCTATCTAAAAACTCAGATTGGACTAGACTCTCAGGTCTCCTCCAGTTGCTGGGCTCGACAACTGAATTGTGTTCATAGCACCTCCAGTTTCCCATTCTGTCGCTCCGTCTTGCCTGCAGGGACTCTCCCGACAGGCTCCCGCCTGGCATGTGCTAGGAGCCTCTGTACTGGCCTGGAAACCATGAGTCAAGAGAGCGCTGCTCTTAATCTCTAAGTATGACTTTGCTAAACAGGTCATTTCACGTCTAGGTGTAGGTTTCCCACATACTGAAGTTATGCACCTTTGTCATTAAGACCAGTGACTCTGACTAGATTTATGTCAAAGCATGTGTTAACTGAGGGTTGCCTAGAAGTGTTTGGGTTAAAAAAAAAAAAGGCCCATGTTGATTAGAGCTCTCTAATCAGGAGTAATATCTTAAGACAATATTCATCCACAGAAACCAAATGAGTGAGATACTGGTGGAAAGTCCCTTAAAATGTGCCACCCGGGCAGGATCAAGGGGAATAAGGCGAGCACCACTCGCGTTGAACTGGGAGAACCAACAAAATATGACGCCTACAATGTCACTGAGGAGCTGTGAACAGAAACCTGGCACGGAGAAGCTGTCAATAAGGGCGCTGCACACCCTCTTTGCTTAGAGGGAAGATACAGCTGAAAGCTGGGCATGGTGGCTCGTGCCTGTAAGCTTCAGCCGATGAAGCGGCTGGGGCTAGGTGGCGCACGCCTATAATCCCAGCTACCTGGGAAGCTGAGGCAGGGGACTGCTTGAGTCTGTGGTACCACGGACAACAGTAGCCTGTGGTTCCACGGACAAAAATAGCAAGACCTAGACTCAAAAAAAAATAAAAGAGGCTTCTCTAATGGCAGTGGCCCCACAGCAGAGCCCCAAGGGAGAAGACCTACCATCAGCTGATGGCTGTCCCTTCGAGGATCTGCTCTTCCAAAACATACGGCGGAGTCATGCCCCCAAAGCCAAAGACCTAAAGCATGACTGAAGGAGCAACAAAACGTGGTACAAACTGCGGAGATGAGACCCACCAAGACCAATGGTGCTCCAAAAGCAGTAGAGGAATGATAAACAGCAACTCTACCAAGTCCCAGGAAATCACACCCTCACCAAGGAAGAGGAGATGGATCAGGAAAAAAAAAAGACTAAAGGACTAAACATGGACAAACAACAAAAAGAAAGGAGACAAAGAGACCAGGGGAGATGTGGTGTGGGGGGGTATTCCCATGGGGATCAGCAGTTACACAATCATATATTGTAAAATATACAAAAATTTTGAAAAAAAAAAAGCCCAAGTGAATAGGCTGGCATACACACGTGGGCTCTAGCGCTACACAGGGCTGTATCCAGAGCAGCCACACCATGTGTCCCCACTGTCCCAGGTGACTGAGGATGGAGCCAGGAGCTGGCAAAGAAACACACACGTGGATGGTGGTGCACAGGGTCCAGTGATCCTCTTCACACCCGAGCCCCCCCCTGCCAGGGTTGGGAATGAACCTCTTCGGTTGCTCTTTCAAGCAATGTTGTCATTTCTCCTTAGATGGTGCGAAATTCAGGCCTTGTCCCGTCTTCCTCCCACCTCACCCTGTAGACTCAAGACCACAGACAAATTTAGAACACTTTGCAGAATGATTCAGATTTGGAGAAAAATTCAACCACAAGCATTTGGCACCAGGTAGCCATAGAAACCGCAGCCTCCATTTGGCGCTTATGAAAGTTCTTTTGTGCAGTCGAATAGCCCCAAATTCTGATGTGAAATAACCGATTTGAGCATGGAGCGGGTATTCAGGCGGATGGCTATTTCCCCAGCTCTTCTATTTCTGCTGTCTGCTAGGCCCAGCCGTGTGGGCTTCTGCAGCAGCTGGGGTATAAATATAAAGTGGGAATTGAGGCCCAGGAGGGCTGAAGAACAGCTGACGGGGCGCAGCCAGCCTGGCTCTGCAAGACCAGCCCAGGCACGTTGGTTTCGGTCTGAGTGACTTGTCAGCTGTATGTGAGCGAGCTCCCCCTTTGCAGGTTGGCCGGGGAAGCGGTGTTTCTTGTCATAGGAGACTCCGCCTCCATCTGTAATCTGCTGCTCAGTCCCTGGGACCCATCTCTTTGATGCAGCATCATCTCGGGCAGAACTGAAAGTGATGGAGCTGATGATGTGCCCTGTCCATTTCTTGCTCACTTTTCCAGGTGCCCACCAGGCGTGGAATGCAGCTAGATGTAGAAACACATTGTTTGTGGTTCAGTCAGTGGATGTCACCCTTAGATCATTTACAGATGTGTCACATGAGTGGCAACAGTCCTTAGATTTGAAAGGAGCTTGTCTAAAGTCAGGATGAGTGTGGAGGGCAGTATTTATGAGGTCTGTGCAAACGTGGGTGAGAGTTGTGCTTTCGTTGTTTTGTTTTGGATCACTTCCTAAACTTGCACTGACTTTAGGAATTGCTTAATGACTTTGCAGTTGACCTGCCACCCAAATTGTTGGCAAATAGCTAACATTTTCCTTTCCGAGGAAAAGAAATCATTTGCATGTATCAGGTAGAACATTCTAGACATACATTCAGCTCAACGCTGAAGATAGGAAGCATTTGTGAAATGCCTGTAGGTGTCTTGCATCGTTCAATGGAACAATGAGGGGCTCTGGAGATGTGATCTCAACCCTCCAGAACATGGAGCTATTTTCCCTGGTTCGGTCAAGCCCTAATTTTATGTTAAGTCAGTTTTATTTATGTATGGTTGCTTTCTGTTACTCCTACAAAAAAATTAACTAGAAGTTTGCCTTTGCATATCTAGATACCCTAAGATGAAAACTTTTGGGCTCCCAGTTTTTTCATTTCTGCCTTGGTTTTCTCACCTGTAAAATGGGCATCATCGGAGTGTCTAACTGATGATTCAATTAATCATGAGGATTAAGTGAGTTAATATGGATCAGTGTTAGAACAGTGTCTGGTGCAAAGAAAAGTGCTTAATAAGTGACAATTATTATTATTATTATTATTATTATTATTATTATTATTATTTTGGAGACTAGGTCTCGCTATTTTTTGCCCATGGAAACACAGGCTCATGCTCCAGGGTACCGTGGACTCAAACAATCCCCAGCCTCAGCTTCCCAGGTAGCTGGGATTACAGGCGCGTGCCACCACACCCAGCTATTTTTTGGGGACTAGGTCTTGC
>PVHY01026722.1:0-16975 GCA_004024945.1 Uropsilus gracilis
GGGGAGTGAGGGGGGCAGCCGGAGGGGCAAGGTGGGCAGACTCGCAGGAGTGCAGCAGCTCGGAAGAGGGGAGCTGGCTGGGTCCCGAGTGGAAGGAGGGGCAGGCGGATCCCGTCGGGGAGTGCGGGCAGCGGACAGCGGGCAGCGGACAGCGGGCAGAGCGGGAGCTCGGGGGCGGCAGAGCGGTGCAGCCCGAGCGGGGCGTCCCCAGAGCTGGGCGTCCGGGCTGAGTCCACGTGGGGGCAGCCTTGGCCCAGGGGGCCGGTGTCCGTCACCTGTCACTGCACACCAGTCCGCCGCCACTCGAGCAACACTGGCGCTCGGCACATTCGGTCCGAGGCCCTGGAAGCTGGCGGCCAGAGCCCCACTGGGAGGAGGGTGTCTGGGGAGGCGTTGGCCGCGGGGTGGCGGCGCCTCTGCTGGTCTGCTCGTCCACCGGTGGCTGTGCACGAATGGGGGGCCCCTGGCGCACCACACACAGCCCTGGACCCCAGAGCTGCCGCCTGAACCCCGCCGTGGCCTCTCCACGGCGCCGTCGGCGGTCAGCTGGCTTCTGGGAGCCGTGGCTCCCCACCCGTGAAAGGGAAAAGGTGTCTCTTGGGTTCGTGGTGAGGCCCGAGCCAAGAGCAGGGGCCCGCCGCTGGGTGCCCCAGGGCGCGGGAAGCGGTAGCGATGGTGACAGGCCTGGCTGTCGGGTCATCCTTCACACAGTCATTCAACAACAACCCTCGGCGCTGCCCGCCAGCTGGTGTCTGTCAAGAGTCAGCCGAGCTCCTCCCAGGAGCTTCCTCCTGGCTGGTGCCCTGGGCGCCGAGTCTCCTGTGACAAATCCCAGTGTGGCGCCTGGAGACAAAAGCCACTTCTCTTTCTTTTCCAGTTGTTTAGGTTTTAAGACGGACCGCACACAGACATACGTTCACATAGGTTATATTACATCCATGTCTCCCACCACCTTGTCCCCTGGGAACTGGCATCTTCAGGTCCTGTGTCCACCCCTCTCCTGGCCCCACCCCTACCCCCATGCAAAAGCCACGCCCTGTTCTGGAGATCAGGGGTCTGAAGAGTGTCCTGGACGAGCATCAAGATGCTGGGCAGGCTGCTCTCCCGGGGCTTTATGGGGGGGGAGGCTGTTCCGGCCTATCCAGCGCTCTGGACTCCTCCGGGCTCCTCCCTCCTCCTCAGAGCCGCAGTGCCGGTTGTCAGCTCCCCGTCCAGCAGCATCTCCTTCCTGACCCTCTCGCTCCCCTTCCCGAGGGACCTCAGCCCCAGGCAAGCAGGACAATCTCTCCATCTCTCGGTCACAGCTGCAGAGTCTCTTGCCACGCGGAGTCATGCTCGCAGGACTTGAGGACTCAGACAGGGCGGCTTTGGGGGGGTCCTCATCCTGCCAGTCACACTGGGGTCTCAGCCTCCAAACCAAATTCTCAAGGCCCGTCTCTCCCCTCTGCGACCCCCACCCAGTCACTGAGCTACGGGTGCGTTCCAGCTGTCCAGATGCCCCTCTGCTCCCCCTCGCCCGGTGCTCCCCACCCCCCGCGCCTCCCCCGCCCCAGGTTCCATTTGGCCCCCCAGTGAGCCCCACCCTCTCCTGCCCGCCTCTGGGCAGCACAGGGGGTGAGCCTGCGACTCCCGCTGCCCATGTCTTGCCAGTCACCAGGCCGCTGCTGGGAGGCCCTCAGGGGCACGGGCACATCCTCACAGCTGGCACTTCACCTGGCAGAAATGGGTCCTCTGCTCTGGGTGGTTGCCCTCACCTCCTGCCTGGCGCCCCCTCTCCCTGCTGCCTTTTACAGGCCGCATCCCTTCCTGGGGCCGCCCTAGCAAAGCCCGCACGCAAGCGCGGCTCCCACAAGGGCCTTCTCTGCAGCCTGAGGTCCCAGGCTGCCATCATGCGTGGCCAGGTCGTCTCAGGGAGGCTGTGGGGGAGGGAGCTACTCCAAGGCAAAGCAGCTCCTCAGCCGAGCTCCAGGCTGGGGGGGCTGCGGGGAGTCCAGGCATCTCTCCACCAGCAGGTGCAGCTCCCCAGCTCTCTGCCCTCCTCAACCCGGGTTGTTCCCCGACTGTCTCGGCCCCAGCGGCCCCCCGATGAGGAGATATCTGGTCACGCTGGGCAGGGCCTGTACTCTGTGACCTCACAGGAGCCTCAGGAGGCACTTCCGGGGTGAGCGCTCACGCCTCAGGGACAAGCGCTTGAACGTGCTGGGGGGGGCAACACAGCCCGTGACAGGGGTCTCCACCCTCAGTCACCCACAGTGACCCCTCGGCCGCTGACACCTTCCGGGAGACGCAGCCAACATGGCGCCGGACTGACAGGGTGTGACCGTGTCAAGCTGAGCCCGAGACCCCGCGCGGGTCCCAGGAGGCATCGCTCCCCCTTTCTAGACCCATGCGTGGGGGGCCAGTGGCGTGTCCATGGGGTTCCCCGCCCCAGGCGCACACCTGGGGGTGACAACAGAGACGTCACCTCGTCACAAGAAGACATTTCCCTGGCCCTGCCCAGCCCCTTCTGCTTTCCGGGCGCTGACCGGGGTCCCCCAAGAGGGCCGGGCAGCGACCCCGAGGCCGCACACAGGCCGCGCCCTCCTAGGGAGCGCAGGGCCCAGAGGCGGCGTCCGCGTCAGGCGCGGGGCCACGAGTCGCCGCGCGCGTGGCCGCGCTGTGGGCCTGACCCTGCGAGTCCCACGCCAGAGCCGGCTGCGAGGGGGGACAGGCCGGCAGGTTACCTCAGCCCTCAGCCGCCTCACGAGGGAAAGGCCGGTCTGTGAGGCCGCCACGGCCCGGCGTCCACGGCGCGTCAGCAGCGCCGGGTCGGCTTCTGGAAACGGGGCTATTACGAGGCCCAGAGTCCTCGGACCGCCCGGGCCCCGGACGCCTCAGCCCGGGCCAGTCAGCACCGGCCCAGGTCCCCCCCACAGGCCCCTCTCAGGGACAGACGCCACCAAGACGCTGCTCCAGCGGCGTCTCGTCAGGACCCGCGTGGCCAGGTCCAGCTCGCGGCTTTTCTTCTCAGCCCGGCGGCCCGCGCGCCCGTCTCTCCCCATCACTTTCCCGGCGCTCGCGCTCTTCCCGCCTCCCGCGTCCTCTCGCGCCCGCGTATCCTCTCGCGAGACTTGGCTCCTCTCTCTCTCTCTCTCTCTCTCTCTCCCCCCCCCCACGTGCTTCGCCCGTCTCTGGCCGGCGCCATCTTATGTGAGATGGAGCCACAGCCCCGCGGTGCAGCCCTGTC
Source organism: Uropsilus gracilis (assembly GCA_004024945.1). Taxonomy (NCBI): domain Eukaryota; kingdom Metazoa; phylum Chordata; class Mammalia; order Eulipotyphla; family Talpidae; genus Uropsilus; species Uropsilus gracilis. The sequence continues at coordinate 3,227 of PVHY01026722.1, forward strand.
GCTCCCTTAAGCACCTGTCCCTGTCACCTGCCTGGGCAGATGCCACCCAGGGCAACGCTGGCCATCAGGGCCTCAGAAGAAGGAAGCTGGGAGGCGCCAAGCATGCAGCTGCACAGACGCTTCCTTGTTCCCCTTTTTAGTGTTTATATGTCCTTATGGTTTCCCTAGTAAAGTTATTTGCTTTATTCTACGTCGTTATCTACCCCGGGCTCTCCCACCAGGCCATCACCCGTGAACCATCGTCTTTGTCGTCTTTTGTATCCCTCCCACTCCAGCCCCCCGCCCCATGCTCTAGGCTTCAGTTTTGCTTACTGTTTGAAATTTTTCTTGTCCGTCTGTCTTCCCTCTATCCCTCATGTAAGTGAGACCATCCCGTATTTCTCTTTTTCTTCTTCCTGGCTTATTTCCGCCAGCATGACTCCTTGCTCCATCCATGTTGCCGCAAATAACAGACGTTTGTCTTTTTGACGGCTGAATAATATTCCATCGTGTACATAGACCACAGCTTTCTGACCCATTCGTCTTATTTGGGGGCATTTGGGCTGTTTCCATATCCTGTCTATTGTGAATGGCCTGCAGTAAACATTCGGGTACAGGTTTCCTTCTGGATTAGAGTGGAGATCCTTGTTCCCTTCTAAGGGATCAGAACGGACCATAATAATGCAAGTGTTAGGTGGGTCAACGGCAGCTTTTTCCAAAATGAAAAGTTTCAAGTTCAAAGACGTTTGCAATGGACGCTCCTCTTTGCACCACCTACACGCACATTCATAGTGCATAGTTTGTCCATTTGCCCACCTGTTCCTCCTGCTATCTTATCGAACCATCTTTTTTGAAGCATTCCAAAGCATTTGCACCCCCCTATAAACAGTGCCCCTCCAGGGCATTAGCCAGCGTATCTCGCGTGTTGTGTGTGTGTAAATGTTGATCTTTTGATGAACAAATACACAGAAACGCACCTCCCCCTTTGCGTTAATGCAAGTACGATGTAGACGCAGCAGCCCACGGGTCTTCACACTGCGGTGGGTTTTTGTAGCATAAGCAATCATTTTCCCCACGCGTTTGTTTTTTTCTCTAACTTTGCTAAATTCTGCTTAAAATAGCTGCATTTTCCCCTTACAAGCAAGGCTCTTCAAGTCCAGCCGTAGGCTGCCGTGGGAGTCGCTTTCCCAGGAAACTGGCTCTTGGCTGGCTGAGTCTTCAGTAGCGATACAAGTTGGCAGTTGGGAGCCAGGAGGGAGCATCTTGGCAGAGGAGACTTGGCAGCATCGCAGACACGCTGGGTGGGCGCCTCTGGGTGGGCAGTGGGGGTACCTACACCTCGGGGTACAGGCCGGGGTGACGTGGACGCCCCTAGTGGTCAACCATATGGGCGCCCACCTCGAGCGTCTGGCAAGCTGGGGCAGAGACCCCCTCATACCAGCTCCGGCGTAGCTTGCCCAGTGCTGCTGCCTGTCTCTGACCTCGGCCGCCTGTGCATGGCTGTCTGCATCCAGCCCCCCCTTTTCAAAGGAGACAGTTGTAGTGGGTGAGGGGCTAGACTGATGACCTCATTTCACTGAATTTTCTGCAAAGACCCGATTTCCAGACCAGCTGGCATTGCCTTCTGCCATGACCTCGGGCCCTCCAACCCACAGGGTTAACCCCACAGGCTCAGCCAGGTGTGTCTGCGTGTGGGGCTGAGTTGGCTTAGTGCCTCCGGGGGTCCTGCGCTCCATGCCCGCTGCACACCCACGTCGGGAGAACAAGGCAGGGAGGCCCCGGTACCCAGACGGGGTACACAGGAGCGCCGGGACCCCCTTTCCGGGCACGCTCAGCTCACCCAGCTCTTCACCCCCACACGGTGTCTGGTGAGGGGGCGAGGGAGGGAGGGGGTCAGGAAGTCTTTCTTGCTGGTTTGTGTTGTTTTGGCAAACACTGTGTTTCTGTCACAAGCCTAGGAGATGGAAACGTGGGGCTCACAGGGCCAGGCCCCGCCGTGGGGGCATCCACGGCGCTCTGGAAGCGGGAAGAGGAGGGCGCGGCTTATCTGAGGCAGGCGGGGGAGCTTCTCGTGCCTGGCAGAGCCCGGGAGGAAGCTGTGGAGGTATGCGTCAGCATGGAGAAGGGGGCGCTGGCCCCACGGACAAGGGGTTCAGGACACAGCCTAGAGGGGAGACGTGGCCGTGGCCAGTGCTGTGGATGAGGGCAGGGGTCTTCAGCGTGACTGGAGCGCTGGCTTCTGGGGGGAGGCGAGTAAGCAAGCAGGGGAGCAAGACCAGGGTCAAGGTGGGCCTCTAGAGCCAGGCTGGGCCGGTCAGCTTGGTGCTGACCCCATGAGAAAGCACAGAAGAATCCTGCCCAGCGTGGGGTGCGGCCAGCTCTGCATTTTTGAAAGGTCAGCCCGTGGGATGGGTGGAGGGGAACTCGGGAGGGTGGAGTGGGAGCAGAGGATGAGCAAGTGCTTCAGAAGCTGAGAGAAGGTGGGAGCCTGGAGGAGGAGGGGTCGTTAGCGGAGAGTGAGCCAAGGCAGAAAGGCGGCCTTCAGGACAGAGCTGGCTCCTGGGTGTGCCTGTCCCCACACAGGTCAATTAAATCCAGTCAGGTTCCCGCATCAACCTTACTTAGGGGATTCCAGGACTTTTTTTTATTCAACAAGCATTTGAGGGACGCTGTGTGTCATCCCCGAGAGGCTAGCCATGACGAAGCTAGACCCACCCCCTACCCACCAGGGAGACAAGGCCGCGGATAAGTGAACCGACGAATGATAAGACTTAGAAAGCTGTCAGGCATCGGGGGAATAAAGAGGATGGTGAGAGGATGAGCAGTGGGAAAGCCAGGGCTTTTTGTGGGGCAGGAGAGAGAGCTTTCTGAGAAGGTGACATGTGAGTGGTCTTGAAGGATGGGGGGAGTCGGAGCTGCAGAATTCCAGGCAGAGAAAGAGCATGTGCAAAGGTCCTGAGGTGAGTGAGTTTCAGAAAGGAGGGAAGTGTGGGGGGACGGAGGGGGTGAAGGTTGGAGGAAAAAGAATCAACGAGAGGGTGACCCAGGGCCTTGGAGATCAAGGTAGGAAATTTAGATTGTGAGGATCTGGAGGGGTTGGAACAGGAGAACTATGGACATGACTGGGAGCAGAGCTGAAAGGAATACAAGGTGCTCAGTCACAGGGGTGTTGTACTTGGTCAACTGAAAAAGTGTATCAGCAGGTAGACGGTTGTGCAATATTGTTTCATAAATGTTAAATCTATTAAAAAAGCACTTTTGTTAGAGCATCGGTCGCACCCAGTGAGGTGCCCTGAATCTGTTCATCTTAAATGTGACAATGAAGTTTCGCATGTGTGATCTCCACACAACTCAAGGTGTAGAGTTTCCTTCCTCTGGGGCAAGTTCGCAGCTTCCACTGTTGACATTTGGGGTGGGACAATTGTCCGATCTTGAGATTCAACATTGGCCACTGTTCACTCAATGCCAGGAACACGTACACTTCTCAGGTTTCTGTTTTTCTTTCGACCTCCTTTACCCATTTCCCTAGCAACCCCCCCACCCCGCTTCTGAGGCCACCAACTTCTCTCTGCATTATAAAGTCTGACTTCTAAGCCTACACATGTGAGATCACACATAATTTGTCTTCCTCTGTCTGACAATCCTCACCTCACATACAAGATCCATGTCTGTTGTTGCAGGGAGAGGCGGCTTGCCTTTTTCACGGCCGAGTAATACTCCATTATGTATATGGACTTTCCATTCCTTTGTATATGGACACTTGATGGTCTTTTACATTTTGGTTCTTATAAAAATTTGCTGCAGTGACACAGTTGCGGGTCATCCAGTTGTTCTAAGCTTAATTTATTAAGGAATCTCCATCTGTTTGTCATAGTGGCGGTAACAGTTGACAGTCCCACTGGCTATTCTGTTCCCTTGGGGCGAGTGACACTGGCACCTTTTCACAGAGGAACACATCTGTCCCTCGCTCTGATTTGATGCCACCTTATGGATATCAAAAAGTGCCTGTAGGCCATTACCACATGTTCCCAGTGTTGGGGGTGGGCGCATAATGGCCCCCCGTCAAGAACCCTCCTCCGCAAGTTTCTCCCATGCGCCTCTTCCACCCACACAATGTTATTTTGATTTTACCCACATCCTTTAGTCTTCACTGTCCTGGACGTACTGTACGTGGAAACACAGTCCATCGCGTGTCATCCATGTAGGTCACACAGCGTCTTTGCGCCTCGGTTTCTTCCTCTGTGGAATGGACTGATGAAAGGAACGCATCCCAGAGAAGCCACAGAGTTAAGTGACCGGAGCCGGTCTGCGAAAGGTGTGGCTCGGGGACCGCTGAGTGGATGCTGCTAGTTCGTGCCGTGATGCCAAGGATGTGACTTAGCTCCTGGCGCCTCTTCTTTTTTTTATTGAATTTTTATTTTTTCATATTTTTATTGCTATTTTCTCACATGATGTGGACCTGAATTCTCCTACCACCATGTCACCCGTGAGCCATCTTAATCTCCTGTGCCCTTTCCTCCCCCGGTTTTACCCCCCCCCCCATGACCCTATGCGTCAGTTCTTTGGCAGTTTTCGACGTCCACTCTTTCTTATAACATAGCTCCTAAGTCCCGGGCTCTTTTCAGACGTCACAGCACGGCTCCGTGTGAGCGCTAGCTTCCTAAGCTGTATTTGGGGTGCAGCTGGAAATGCACGTTCACAGGCCCATAAGGTTTCTAACCGCAGAACAGGAGATAAGGTTTGCTTTAATCAAGCTTTAAAGAAAATTGAGAGTGAAGTCACGGTGACGCAGCCGCATCTCCAGGGCTCAGCGGCCATGGGCCTCAGGGTTTCGGCAAAGGGAGCACGTTGCAGATGACGGCAGAAAGGAAAAGGCCAGAGACCAGCAGAGAAACGGCTTCTTACTGGGGCAGGAAGCGCGGGAGGGCGTCTCACCCAGCCCAGAGGAGCTGCGACTGTGAGGTCACCAGGTGCCCTCTGGGAGCCACCCCTCAGAGACACTGTCCTAGGTCCGAATGGAGTGGGAACCCCAGCACTGCTCTGTGCCTCCTCAGGGATTTGGGGCTCATCTCCTCCAGGCCGTGGGCGACCGGGTGCTATGAGGAGGGCCGGCTGCCACGTCACGGCATGACGGCTGCCAGTCACAGCGCTTAGTAGGCGTTCAGCGAGCGGTAACTGCTTGCCCTTCGCAAGCCTGGGTCCACACCCCCTGCCTGCCTGAGACCCGGCCACCCCCGAGCCCCCGGCCACACGCGGAGGCGGCTGGCTGGCCGCTCTTCGAGAAGCGAGCCTTTGAATTGCTCGAACAGGAAGAGTCTGGAGAACCCAGGGGCCTGGGCCTGGGCCTAACACTGCCACTGACCTCGCAGATGCTGAAGCTTTTCCAGGAGCCACGAGGGGGCAGAGCTGAGTACAGGGTCTCCTGTGGGTCTGTTTCTCTGTATCTATTTTCTAGAGAAAGGGGGTGCTATGCCCAGCCTTGGCGCTGCTGTTTCTGTTCCCAGCACACCCCCATCCTCACGCCCTGCCGATTCCTGCTCAGCCTCCTTGGTGTACCTGGTGCCTCCTCCAGGAAGCCTTCCGTGATGGCTGCGTCTCTCAGTCTGGACTTGATGTCTCCCACAATCTCTGTGCTTCTACTGCCCCACCTGTGCTCGTCTGTGTGTCTCTGTGTGTGTCTGTCTGTCTGGAGAGTGAGTGAAAGGGCAGAGAGAAAAACAGGCGAGCAGAGAGCAGTGAGCATGAGGGACCTGCCATGTCTCGTCAACTCGCCCTGGCCAGGGGGCACGGAGCTCAGCTCCAGCCATCAGGTGCCAGAGAAGGGGACCCGGGGTGTCCTCCGCCCGCCGCCCTCACACTAGGGGCGCCTGCACTGCCCCCCTGGGTGGCAGACACACCTGCACCCGGCTGTCGGGGTTGGGAAGGAGGTTCCGAGAGCCCGGGTGATGCATCACTGGGTGGGGGCTGCTCTGGGAGCTGGATGGCTCGGAGGGCAGGGCAGGGGCCGTTTCCATGGCAACTGCAGCACCAGCCCAGGTGTGGCCTGAGGCCCCGGGTGCCCTGCAGCGGTGGAGGAGGAAAGAGTCCCCGCCCAGTGCCCTCGGGCAGCCAGAGAGCTGGGGGGGGGGGGAGCACCTCCCACCCGTCCCTCCCGCACATTCCGGAACCCTCCGTCAGCCGCCCCTCCCCGGGGGGCCCACCCGCCACCACCCTCCAGGTCGGCGGTGCCAGCCCCGGGCAGGAAGGCGTCAGGTGGAAACTGGGTCCTCAAGAGCTGGCGTCTGGCCTCTCCGCCCGGGCAGAATGCGGGGCCTTCTGCCTTGGGGCGAGCGCGCTGGGCAGCGGGACGGTCCGGCGGGCAGGGGCAGCCCGGCCTCACGCCCGGCAGGCATCTCCGCAGGTGCTCGTCGCCGCCTGTGCCCTGGACAATGCCAGCCGGCCTGCGCCAGAGGTGGCACCGCCGCCCCCCCCTAGGGCGGCCCTGCCCCTGCTAGACGCGCGGCAAGGCGTGTCCTGCGCCCGCTTGGGCTGGGCTGGGTCCAGGCCCGGCCCCACTCAGGTGCGGCGCGGCCGGCCGAGCGGCAGGAGGATGGGCTGGGACGGCCCCGGGCAGCCGGGGGCCCCGCGGCGGGCGCACCTGCTGGCTCTGGCCCTCGGCCTGCTGCTCAGCGGGCAGCCAGGTAAGCGGGGCCGCGCGGCGACACGGAGGCTGGAGGGGGCGGAGGTGGCAGGTGCCCGGGCCTGTTCAGCCCTGGGGAGCCGGGGAGCTGGGGGTGACGGGAGGGCCGAGACTTCGGGCGCAAGGCTGAGCTGCCTTGGGGTGCTGGCCTGGGCCGCGCACGGGCGGTGGGGGCGGGGCTGCCACGGCCGAGGCCAGCAAGGGGCCGGGGTGATGGGGGGAGTGAGCCGTGAGGCGGGTGCTGCCGCGGGGCCGCGGGGCTGTGTCCCGGGGTCCACGGGGGGCTCTGCGCGACGTCTGGGCCCTTGGGGGTCAGCCAGGCCTCGCTGCCCAGGGAGGCCCAGACGGGAGCCCACCTGGGCGTGTCCGTGTCGGGGGAGGTCCCGGGTCCCCTCAGGCGGCCTGCGGGGGTTTCCTGCCTCTCCTTGGGCGGGAAGTCAGGGCTTCCCAGAAGCCAAGCCACACCCCGCCCCCACCCCTCCCCACCCTCCCCCACCCTCCCCCTACCGCCCCCACCGGGCCCCCACCGGGCCCCCACCCGCCGGGGATGACCTTGGCTTAGAAGAGGGCGGAGGAGGCTCAGGTGCCTGACGGTCAGGGACCCTCCGGGGGAACGACCACCGGGCTACACAGCCGGAAACAGCCCGGGCTGAGGGGAGGCGCTGTGGGGGCTCTGGGCGGGGGTCCTGAGCGGGGTGCTGGGAGCTCTGGGGGGCCGCCTGCCCCGGGGGCAGGGGAAAGAGCATCCCGCCCGCGTCCCGAGGCGCCCCGCCCGCCCCGGGCTGCAGCTGGAAGCCTTTGGGAGGGCACACAGGCGAACCCCCCCACCCCGGTGAATGCCGGGGCGGGGCCCCCTGACTTGCCCCAGCGCCCCCCGGTCGGACTGCTGGGCGCCCGGCCCCCGGCCAGGGATCCTCGCTGGAGGCCGGAGGGACCCAGCAGCCCCTGCCTCCGCGGGGTGGGGGTGGGGCGGGGGGGCCCCAGAACTGTGAGCTGAGTGCCCCAGGGCCCCGCGTCTCCACGGACACCCCGGAGCTCTGCCTGGACGCCGGGGGGCGCAGAGATGAAAGGGAGCCTGAGTCCGCGCTGCTGGCTGCGTCCCTGTCAGACGCTGACCCCTCCGAGTGGCCACCTGCCCAGGGAGCCACAGAACACGGGGACCCCCTCACCCACTGCCCTGCACCCCCAGGCCCCGAGTTCCCCACCCCCACCCCCAGGCTGAGACACTCCGAGCTCCTAAGTGGCCTCGGTGCAGCATGCTCTGCTCCTGCGCACCTACTGTGTGCCGGGTCCCCCGTGTGTCTGGCCTCAGCCCTGCGGGGCAGGAGCCGCTCCGTCACTTCCCGTCCCCAGGAGGAAGCGGAGCTCAGAGAGGCCCAGCTCGTGCTGAGCATCACAGCAGCCACCTGAGCCCGTCTCCCAGGTGACGTCTGAGCCCGACCGTCACGTCAGTCTGGTCAGCCTGGGCAGAGGCGGCGGGTCACCGAGCATCCCCCTGGCCCTGGCCTCTCCCCGCCCCCCACCCCCCCAACCCCCGCCCCTGAGCACCTGAGACCCTGGAACCCTTCAAGGTCCTCGGTGGCCCCGGGGACACCCGGTCCCCTGCGGTCAGCGCCCCCGCTGGGGCCTGGACGTGGCCAAGGTCCAGGGGGCGGTCAGGCGCCCGTGGGAGGTGCCTGCCTCGCTCACTTGCCTCGCCCTCGGCCATCTCCTCGCAGGGCACCCGGGGCGTGGGGGGCACAGGTGCTGGACCGCCAAGGGGCCCTTCAGCCGCAGCTGAGGGTGCAGGGCCGGGAGCTGGGTGGGCTCTGCCTCTCAGCCCAGGCCGGAGGGTTTGCGTTTCTCCTGGGTCCCGGGCTGGGGGCCCTTCCCTGCCGCCTCCCGGCCCTGGCCTGGGCTGGTTGTCCGGGGCTGGCCTGGGGGCTGGCCCAGGGAGGTTCGCTCCCCTCCAGGGAACACGCTGGCAGTGGGGGTTGCTGCCAGGCCTCCCCACGCTCTGGGCGGCTCACCCCGCCCCACTGTCCCATCTTCCCCCCTGCGCCCCGCCGGACGTCCGCCCACGGCACAGAGGCCCGGCCCCAACGTGTCTCTGCCTGCGGCCAGGGCCACCCCTGCCGAGAGCTGCGCCCACATGAGCCACGGGGACCCTCAAAGAGCCGGAGGGAGCAGCCTCCACCCTGGAGGCTGCATCCGGCCCCTCCCGTGGGTGATTGAGGGATTCCTCCATGCAGCAGGCCTGCTGCGGCCACGCCGTGTTGCCTGCCCCCTGCGGACGGGACCGTGAGGAAGGTGTCAGTCATGGGGCTGAGGTGTGGAGTGACAGGGCAGGCTGGTGGCAGGGGCAGGCCCCAGGTGCCTGAGCTCAGTTTCCTCTCAGGAAGTCTCTCCTCTTGCTCAGGCTCCTCCTACAGGAAGTCCTCCCTGAAGTCTCTCCTCTTGCTCAGCCTCCTCCTACAGGAAGTCCTCCCTGAAGTCTCTCCTCCTTGCTCAGCCTCCTCCTACAGGAAGTCCTCCCTGAAGCTTCTCCCATTGCACAGCCTCCTCCTACAGGAAGTCCTCCCTGAAGTCTCTCCTCTTGCTCAGCCTCCTCCTACAGGAAGTCCTCCCTGAAGTCTCTCCTCTTGCTCAGCCTCCTCCTACAGGAAGTCCTCCCTGAAGTCTCTCCTCCTTGCTCAGCTTCCTCCTACAGGAAGTCCTCCCTGACCACCCTTCTGTAAAGCCCCCTTCTGTCCACTTGCTGGGGCTACCTCAGGGTCCTGTCTCTCCCTGCTGGGATGGCAGCTTCTGTCTCTCTCCCCACTCAGGCCCTGGCCACACCACCTCAGCTGCATTACATAGAGAACAAATAGCTGCACATGAGTTGTCTGGCCATGGTGCCCGCCCTGGGCGTGATGGCCACGCCCCATCTCCTGTCAGGGTGTCTGTGCCGACATCGCCCCCGCAGTCACAGGGCACTCACCTCCCTCTCTGCATCCACTCTCCGCGGTGTAGTCCAGTCGCGACCCCCTCCCCCAGGCTCCAGGCGGCTCCTCAACACCCCAACTAAAGACAGGCCGTCCCTGCTTCTCAAGGCCTCATCCCGCGCACTTGTCCGTGGCCCAGTTCGTGAGCAGAGCTGGGGTTCGAGTCACCCACACCACGCGTGCGCCTGACTCCAGACTGAGCGCAGCCCCTCCCTGGAAACATTGTCCTTCTCTCAAAGTCGTGCGTATGTCCGTCCCCATATTGTCCTTCTAACCGGGCGGTGTTGACCCGCCGTCAGCCCTCTGCAGGCGCAGGCGCAGCCATGGGTCCCCCCGCCACAACCCCCACGCACGGAAGACCCCGGGGGCTGGACGGAGACCCGGCGGCACAGACGACGGGGTCTGCAGGTAGGACGGCCGGGACCCGCTGCCACCCAGCGTCTCCCAGGGCATCACGTCCCCTGTGTCGCATCTCCCGCTCGCTGAGAAGCTGCTCCTTCGTGGAAATCGCCTGGGAAGTTGGGGTATTTGGGCGTCCCATGGAGATGCCAGGCTCGTGCCCGTGTTGTCAGACCAGAACCGAGTGTCTCGGCTCCCAGGAGGCTGGTCGGGAGCTCACATCCGTGGCTGGTTCTTAGTGAACGAATAAGAACAGGCAGGAGCGGTGGGAGGGTGCTTAGCTGGGCAAGAGCGACCCTCCAGGGGGTGCGAGGCCAGGACAAGTTAGCTCTGGGCCCCCAGGGCCCCATAAAGAGAACTACACTCCTTGGAACAGGGAAGGCGGCCTGAGACCCACCAGTGTCTGTCACCTGATCTGCCCTGAACTTCGCGTCTCTGGGAAGGCCACCTGGAAAATAGAAAAAGAAGATTTTTTTTTTTGATTTGGGAAATTATATCCCAGGACGAATGTTTCCAGGCAGGGGAGAACATGCCAGGGGTGCCTGGTGAATATGGACAGGTGTGAGGAGGAGCGGGGGCCACGGGCAGGGAAGGGCTTCCGTTTGGGTTGAGATTGGGTGTGTTAAGTGCGAGCTTTGCCACAAAGACATCAATCCGATAAGCTTAGACACCTCCCTGCAGCCGCGGTGCTCTCTGCAATGATGGGCCCGTGGTTGTAGCATGTAGGGGTGGGGGAAACTGAGTCAGCATGCAGCTACCCCTAGATTGTCTCGGGAGGAGGAATTATCCTCTGCACCCACAGACAGACTGCAACCCCAGTTCCACTTGTTTTCCGTGCAAAAAGGCAATCCTGTGGCAAGCCTGGCTAGCAACACTCAAGTCAAGAAGGACTTCTGGTACATCCATTACCTGTGCTGCAGGGAGCCAGTCAGTATCCGGTGGAGTGTACTTACTAAAGGGGGACCCTCCATCCCCTGATGAGTGGCTTATTGTTTTAATTAATTCTTCAGCAGAGTCTTTAGGGTTCGATGGATGGATGGATGCATGCATGGATGGAGGGGAGGATAGATAGGTGGATGGATGGTGGATGGATGCATGCATGCAGGAATGCACAGATGGATGAATGCATGGATAGATGCATGGATGGGTGGATGGATGCATGGATGGATGGGTATGTGGATGGATGGATGCACATGCATGCATGTATGCATGCATGCGTGCATGATGGACAGATGTACAAACATGTTATCTTCAAATAATAACTTTACTTTTCCTTTCTCAATTCGGATACCTGTTATAGCCTTCTCTTCTTTAAGACTTCTAGATAAGACTTCTCAAACTATGTTGAATGGTAGTGGTGAGAGTGAACATCATTTTCTTGTACCAGGTCTTAGTGGAAAGGGCTTCAGTTTTTATCACTAAGAATCCCACTAGGTGTGGGTTTGTCCCATGTGGCTTTCGTTATGTTATGTTATTGTATTATGTTAATGTATGTTCTGTCTATGCCAATTTTTCAGGGGTTTTCATGGTTACTGAATCTAATCAAATGCTTCCTAGGCACCTATTGATCATATGGCTTTAATCTTTTTTGCTGATGTGGTCACATTTTCAAATGTTGAGCCATCCTATGTCCCCAGAATAAATCCCACTTGGTCATGATATATTAGCCCTTTACTGCATTGTTGCATTTGATTTGCTAAGATTTCATTGAGAATTTTGGGGATCTGTGTTCATTAGGGTAACTGGTTTATCGTTCTTTTTGAGTGTTGGCTTGGTTTGGTTCTGATATTAAACACTGGTTTCATGAATTGTTTGGAAGATAATCATTATTTTTCAGTTTCCTGGCAGAATTTGAATAGGAAGGTATTGATTCCTGTTAGAAAGTTTGACAGACCTTGCTGCATATAGGTTTTGAATCCAGTGCCAAAGTCCTTGATAACTTCAAACATCCTACTACTCATTTTTTGAATAGGAACAATTCAAAACGCAGAAAAACATACCAGTGATAAAGACTTTACTGGTTCTGTGTAGACAGAATGTGTCTGAAAATCACGTGCTTGTGGTGGGCTCAGCAAGAGACACACTGTCAACAAACAGCTTCCCCACTATGATGGCTGTGGTGAGGGTTTGTGAAGACAGTTATTCTTTAAATCCCTTCTCAGAGACGAATGGGGAGACAGTAAGCCAGTGTATGGCAAGAACTCTGGGGGAATGCCAGGGTAAGGCCTCCTTCCCCTCTCTTCCAGGGCCCAGTGAGTCTACAGCAGCCTCCACTGTGGAACCAAGTCACGGAGAACATGGACTCACCACGCGGTCGACCAGTAACCCCAGATCCTTTGTGGCTCTGACCACCTTGGGTGAGTTGAGCGTCACAGACCATCTGTTCTTATCTCTAGGTCAGAAGTTGGATTGTTGAGGGAAGTAAGATGACTGGATTTGAAATAGGTTTTCTAACTTCTTGGCTCTCTTCCCTGAGGGTGTTCATTACCTTTTCCCAGAGATTTGATTAACTGAACACTTGTACATTTCCACTTAGTCCTTTACATGATGACTAGACAGTCAGTGCTACAAAGGAAACGCCACAGATGGTTGTATCTCTGCCACTCTTGATCCAGGATGAAAGATCTTTCTAGCAGAGTCATGAGTCTCGTGTTGGTATGGAGAACACAAACACAACTTGAGATTTTGATAGAAATTTCTGCTGCTACAGAGTAAGAAGGGATCTTCCTCCTTGGCCTAGCCAAGTTGGCTAGAAAATATGAGATTGTGGTTCCCAGGGTGGCTCCACCAGGAGGCTCTAGCCTTCCTTATCCCAGCGGCATTCAGATGTCCTCCTCTGCAAGGACAGGGGATGGGTTCAGAGAGGGAGATGATGAAGGCAAAGGAAAACACAGTCGTCTTCTGCCCCTGCACTCTTCCTTCTCACACATAGATGAATCCTTCAGTGACGTTGCAGTGGGTCTCTGCTCCTAAGATTTGGGGGGTTGGGTTAGCGTAGACTGGAAGTTTTACGCTGAGGCTGGTTCAAATTAAAAGGCAGGCTCCAACCCAATGAAAACAGAGCGAGGAAAGCCTCTTGTGTGGGCAGAGCCCGGTGTTCACATCCCGTCTCGGAGAGCCCCTTCCTCCAGGCTTGGGCGACCGAACGCCCCATGGTAATTTCTCCTGAGTCAAAGCGCTCATCCACTGCCTTCCGGGGGATGGTGCCCCTGTTCCCTGGAGCCGAGAGACTTGACGTGTTGCATGAGTGCGTTCACATTTTCTCTCTGGGGAAGAAGGAAAGCATTTAAGTCAAAGTCCCCGACTGTCAGCCGGAAGCCTCCCCTTCCACATCACTTGCCTGGCTCCTACCAACTCACTTTTCAATCGCAGGCCTGCCCACAAGAAGCTCTGAGGTGGACACAGCTCTCAAACCCGGGAGCTCCACGGAGGCCAGGCGCACTGTGGGATACTCCTGGGAGCCTCCGGCAGCAGCTGTTCCCATGGAGACGACCATGGATGCCCGTCAGCCCACAGGCGTCGGGAGCAGCAGCCGCCCACACCCGTCCACACACGGGGCAGCGGCGGTCCAGTCGCCGATGGAGGAGACAGTGGCTACAGAGAGGGGCTCAGTGGATCACTCCGCGGCATGGACCAGCCCCTATTCCGGGGCTCCGGAGAGGCCCAGTGCGTCCTTGGGCCCAGTGTCCCCTGTCGCCCTGGAGCCGACTCCCAAAGATGCCACAGGGA
>PVHY01026723.1:0-17011 GCA_004024945.1 Uropsilus gracilis
TAGACAATGAGCTGCTGTGTAGAGTTCAACCAAGCGGAAAAGGCCTGAGACAACACGGAGAGTCAGAAGGGCTCTCTTGCACTCAATCTTCCTTCTAACTGTGCCTTCAAAGACATGTGAGTAAGGCCCTTTGAAATTTTCTAGTCTGTCCACTTACAGGCTAAATAACAATAACTGACTGCCACTGAAACCACTGGAATGAAAGAATCAGCCTACATATCTGTAACCAAATTCCTGATCCAAGGAGTCATGAGCAATAAGGTGGCGGCTTTAAGCCATTAAGTCTTGGGTGTTTCGCTACCTATCAATAGATAAAAAACACAAACATTGTTTAATCTTGCAAGTTCTGAGGCTGCAACTGAATTAGTCATCATTTAAGGCTTTGGCAAGTGCTCTACCACTGGATTTTGGAAGGAAAACACCTGAGTGGTACAAATGAAACAATGTCTTTCCATAGCCATCTGTCCTAGCAAGCTGAAAGCTTGTTTGTGTGAACACTGACCAGATGCCATGTCATGTCACCCACTCACCTGCCAGGAGAATACCAGGGACATTAGTGAACTATCCTGTAGAACAGCAGGACATCTTTTGCAGTCTTCATGCTGTCAACTTGGTGATGTAACCAGCATGCTCTATATTGTTAAAAGGTGACAGTTTGGCACTGGGATGTGTGAATTCAAGTGATTAGATGCAAACTAAAAGAGAGATGACTAAAAAAAAAAGAAATATAATGCAATCTTAAAAATCTGATTGAATTCAGGATTTTCTGCCTGAAAACACTGCCTTATGGCCTGAAAGGCCTAAATCAACAGGAATTTGAATGAAAAAAGGATTAATAACAAATGGGACAAATCATGACAAAGATCTGTGGGTGATATGGACTTATATCCTCTCTACCCCATGAAATGTAAAACATAGAATTCATCTATGATCATCAAAATACAGACAAGTCACAGAAAGATATATACTGCATCCTTTGGAGTCTGATTGAATTCAGGAGGTTTCTCCCTGAGAACAATGCCTGTTGGCCTGAATGGCCTAAATAAGGAGGACTTTGAATGTAAAAAGTGTTAATAACAAGTGGGAGAAATCATGACTTAAGATCTGTGGGTGATTTGGACTTAATCATTTTCTACCACAACAAATGTAAAACTAAGTTCATTTATGATCATCAAATTACAAAGAAGTCACAGAATGATATATACTGCATTCCCTGGAGTCTGATTGAATTCAGGAGTTTATTCCATGAGAACAAGTCATGTTGTCCTGAATGGTCTAAATAAGGAGGAATGTGAATGAAAATAGAGTTAATAAAAATGGGAGAATCCATGACTTAAGATCTGTGGATGATATGGACTTATATATTTTCTATCCCATGAAGTGAATAACAGAGAGAGATAAACATCAATGTACAGGGAAGTTCCATAAGATTTATACTTCACCCTTTGAAGTCTGATTCAATTCAGGAGGTTTCTCACTGAAAGGAAATGCATGTTGGCCTTAAAGGCCTAAATCAGCAATAATTTAAATGAAAAAATGGTTAATAACAACTGGGAGAAATCAAGATTTAAGATCTGTGGGTGTTATGGAATATATCCTTTTCTACCCCATGAAGTCAAAAACAGAGAGAGATTTCATCTATAATCATCAACCTACAGGGAAGAACCATAAAGATATATACTGCACCCTTTGGAGTATGAGTGAATTCAGGAGGTTTCTCGCTGAAAGCACTGACTGTTGGCTTGAAAAGCCTACATCAGCAGGAATTTAAAAGAAAAAAATGTTAATAATAAGTGGGTGAAATCATGACTTAAAATCTGTGGGTGCTATGTACTTATATCCTTTTCTACTCCATGAAGTGTGAAACATAGATTCCATCTATGATCATCCTAGTACAGAGAAGTCCAGAAATTCATATACTGCATCCTTTGGAGTTTGATTGAATTCAGGAGTTTTCTCGCTGAAAACACTGCCTGTTGGCCTGATAGTCCTAATTCAGCAGGAATTTGAATGACAAAATCATAAAAAGTAAGTAGTAGAAATCATGATTAAAGGTCCGTTGGTGAAATGGATGTATATCATTTTCTACTCCATGAAGTGTAAAACATAGAGAGATTTCATCTATGATCATCAAAGTACAAAGAAGTCACAGAGAGGTATATACTGCACCCTTTGGAGTCAAATTCAATTCAGGAGGTCTCTCCCTGAAAACACTTCCAGTTGGCCTGAAAGGCCTAAATCAGCAGGAAATTGAATGAAATAAGGGTTAATAACAAGTGTGAGTAATCATGAGTTAAGATCTGTGGGTGAAATGGACTTATATCCATTTCCACCCCATGAAGTGTAAAACAGAGAGTGATTTCATCTATAAACATCAAAGTACAGGGAAGTTCCATAAAGATATATACTGCACCATTTGGAGTGTGATTGAATTCCAAAGGTTTCTCACTGAAAACACAGCCTTTTGGCTGGAAAGGCCTACATCAGCAGGAAATTGAATGAAAAAAAGATTAATAACAATGGTAGAAATCATGAATTAAATCTGTGGGTGTTATGTACTTATATCCATTTCTACACCATGAAGAGTAAAATATAGGTTTCATCTGTGCTCATAAAATACAGAAAAGTCACAGAAAGATATATACTGCACCCTTTGAAGTCTGAGAATTCAGGAGGTTTCTCATTGAAGACACAGCCTGTTGGCTGATAGCCCTAAATTAGCAGGAATTTGAATGAAAAAATAGTTAATAACAAGTGGGAGAAATCATGACTTAAGTTCTGTGGATGATATGGATATATCCTTTTCTACCTAATGGAGTGTAATACATAGAGAGATTTCATGTATTATCATCAAAGTAAAGAGAAGTCACAGAAAGATATATACTGCACCCTTTGGATAATAATTGAATTCAACAGGATTCTCCATGAATTCAATTCCAGTTGGCTTGAAAAGCCTAAATCAGCAGGAATTTGAATGAAAATGGGGTTAATAACAAGTGGGAGTAATCATGACTTAAGATCTGTGGGTGATATGGATTTATATCCTTTTCTACTCCATGAAGTGTAAAACATAGAGAGATTTCATCTTAGATCATCAAAGTAAAGAGAAGTCACAGAATGATATATAATGCAATCTTAAAGGTCTGATTGAATTCAGGAGTTTTCTGCCTGAAAACACTGTCTTATGGCCTGAAAGGCATATATCAGCAGGAATTTCAATGAAAAAGGGTTAATAACCAGTGGGAGAAATCATGAATAAGATCAGCGGGTATATGGTCTTATATCTTTTTCAACCTCATAAAGTGTAAAACAGAGAGAGATTTCATCTATGATCAGCAAAGTATAGAGAAGTCATGAAAGTTACATACTGCAGCCTTTGGGGTCTAATTGAATTTAGGATATTTCTCCCTGAAAAAACTTCCAGTTGGCCTAAATCAGCAGGGATTTGAATGAAAAAAGGGTTAATAACAGTAGGAGAAATCATGACTTACGGTCTGTGGATGATATGGACTACATCCTTTTGTATCCCATAAGTGTAAAACCGAGAGATATCATCTATGATCTTCAAATATAGAGAACTCACAGAAATATATATACTGCACCGTTTGGAGTCTGATTGAATTCAGGAGGTTTCTTGCTGAAAACACTACCAGTTGGCCTAAAGGGCCTAAATCAGCAGGAATTTTAATGAAAAAATGGTTAATAACAATTGGAGAATTCATGACTTAAGATCTGTGGGTGATATGGACTTATATCCTTTTCTATCCCATGAAGTGTAAAACATGGAGGGATTTCATCTATGATCATCAAAGACAGAGAAGTCACAGAAAGATGTATACTGCACCCTTTGGAGTGTGATTGAATTCAGAAGCTTTATCGCTTTAAACACTGCTGTTGGCATGAAAGGCCTAAATCAGCAGGAATTTGAATGAAAAAAGCGTTAATAAAATTGGGCGAAATCATGAGTTAAGATCTGTTGTACTATGAACTTATATCCTTTTCTACCCCTGAGGTGTAAAACATAGAGAGATTTCATGTATGATCATCAAAGTACAGAGAAGTCACAGAAATATATATACTGCACCATTTAGAGTTGATTGATCAGGGGGTTTCTCGCTGAAAACACTGCCTTTTAGCCTGAAAGGCCTAAATCAGCAGGAATTTCAATGAAAAAAGGTTTAATAACAAGGGATAATTCATGACTTAACATCTCTGGATATGAACTATACCATTTTTACCCCATAAAATGTAAAAGATAGAGAGATTTCATCTATAATCATCAACGTACAGGGAAGTTGCATAAAGATATATACTGCACCCTTTGGAGTGAAATTGAATTCAGGAGGTTTCTCACGTTAAACACTTCCTGTTAGTGTGAAAGGCCTAAATTAGCAGGAATTTGAATGAAAGAAGTGTTAATAACAAGTGGGAGAAATCATGACTTAAGAATTGTGGGTGATATGGACTTAAATCCTTTCCTCGCCATGAACTGGGAAATATAGAGAGATTTCATCTATAAACATCAATGTACAGATAAGTCACAGAAAGATATATACTATAACTTTTGGAGTCTGATTGAATTCAGTTTTCTCGCTGAAAACACAGTCTGTAGGCCTCAAAGGCCTAAAACAGCAGGAATTTGAATGAAAAAAGGTTAATAACATTGGGAGAATTCATGACTTAAGATCTGTGGGTGATATGGACTTATATCCTTTTCTAACCCATGAAGTGTAAAACATAGATTTCATCTATGATCATCAAAGTACAGACAAGTCACAGAAAGATATATACTGCACCCTTGGAGTCTAATTGAATTCAGGTGGTTTCTTCCACAAAACACTTCCAGTTGGCTTGAAAGGCATAAATCAGAAGGAATTTGAAAGAAAAAAGGGTTAATAACAAGTGGGAGAAATCATGACTTAAGATCTCTGGGTCCTATGGACTTATACATTTTCTACCCTATGAAGTGAAAAACAGAGAGAGATTTCATCTATAAGCATTAACCTACAGGGAAGGTCCATAAATTTTTATATTGCACCCTTTGGAGTCTGATTGAATTCAGGAGATTTCTCACTCAAAGCACTGCGTGCTGGCCTAAAAGGCCTAAATCAACAGGAATTTGAATGAAAAAAGGGTTACTAACAAGTTGGCTAAATCATGACTTAAGATCTGTGGGTGCTATGGAATTATATCCTTTTCTACCCCAGGAAATGTGAAACATAGATTTCATCTAGGATAATCAAAGTACAGAGAAGTCACAGAAAGATATATACTGCTCCATTTGGAGTCTGATATAGTTCAGGAGGTTTCTCCCTGAGAACACTGCCTATTGGCCTGAAAGGCCTAAATAAGCAGGAATTTGAATGAAAAAAAGGTTTAAAAAAGTGGAAGAAATCATGACTTAAGATCTGTGGGTGATGTGGACTTATATCTTTTTCTACCTCTTGAATTGCAAACATAGAGAGAATTCATCCATGATTATCAAAATAAAGAGAAGTCACAGAAAGACATATAATGCAATCTTAATATTTTGATTGAATTCAAGAGTTTTCTAAATGAAAACCCTGCCTTATGGTCTGAAAGGCCTAAATCAGCAAGAATTTGAATGAAAAAAATTGTTAATAACAAGTAGGAGAAACAATGAATTAAGGTCTGTGGATGATATGGACTACATCGTTTTGTACCCCATAAGTGTAAAACCTAGAGAGATATCATAAAATCTTCAAATACAGAGAATTCACAGAAAGATATATACTGCACCGTTTGGAGTCTGATTGAATTCAGGAGGTTTCTCGCTGAAAACAATGCCTGTTGGCATGAAAGGCACCCTTTGGAGTGTGATTGAATTCAGAAGCTTTATCGCTTTAAACACTGCTGTTGGCATGAAAGGCCAAATCAGCAGGTATTTGAATGAAAATAGCGTTAATAACAAGTGGGAGAAATCATGACTTAAGATCTGTGGGCGATATGGACTTATATCCTTTTCTACCCCATTAGGGGTAAAACATAGAGAGATTTCACGTATGATCGTCAAAGTACAGAGAAGTCTCAAATATATATATATATATATATATATATATATATATATATATATATATATATAGCACCTTTTACAGTCTGATTGAATAGGAGGTTTCTCGCTGAACACACTGCCTTATGGACTGAAAGGCCTAAATCAGCAGGAATTTGAATGAAAAAAGGGTTAATAACAAGTGGGAGCTTTCATAACTTAACTCTGTGTATGATATGGATTATATCCTTTTGTACCCCATAAAGTGTAAAACAGAGAAATTTCATTTATGATCATCAAATACAGAGAAGTCACAGAATGATATATAGTGCACCATTTGGAGTCTGATTGAATCAAGGAGGTTTCTCGTTGAAAACACTGCCTGTTGGCCTGAAAGGCCTAAAACAGCATTAATTTGAATGAAAAAATGGTTAATAACAAGTGGGAAAAATCATAAGTTAAGATCTGTGGGTTATATGGAGTTATATTCTTTTCTACCCCATGAAGTGTAAAATAGAGACAGATTTCATGTATTATCACAAAGGACAGAGAAGTCACTGAAAGATATACTGCACCCTTTGTAGTCTGATTGAATTTTGGAGGTTTCTCACTGAAAACACTTCCTGTTGGCTGAAAAGGCCTAAATCAGCAGGAATTTGAATGAGAAAAGGTTTAACAACAAGTGCAAGAATTTAAGACTTAAGATCAGTGAGTGATATGGACTTATATCCATGAAAATACTGCCTTTTTGCCTGAAAGGCCTAAATCAGCAGGAATTTGAATGAAAAAAGGGTTAATAACAGTGGTAGAATTCATGACTTAACATCTGTGGATGATATGGATTATATACTTTTGTACCCCATAAAGAGTAAAACATAGAGAGATTTCATCTATTATCATCAAATACAGAGAAGTCACAGAAAGATATATACAGCATCCTTTGTTGTCTGATTGAATTCAGGAGGTTTCTTGCTGAAAACATGGTCTGTTGGCCTGAAAGGCCTAAAACAGCATTAATTTAGATGTAAGTATGGTTTATAACAATGGGAAAAATCATGACATAATATCTGTGGGTTATGGACATATTCCTTTTCTAACCCCTTGCATTGTAATACATAGAGAGATTTCATCTATGATCATCAAAGTACAGAGAAGTCACAGAAAGATATACACTGCACCCTTTGGAGTGTGATTGAATTCAGGAGGTTTCTTGCTTCAAACACTGCCTGTTGGCCTGAGAGGCATAATTCAGCAGGAATTTGAATGAAACAAATACCTGTCCTTGAAATCTGCACTCTTAAAGGATAATAACAAGTGGGAGAAATCTTGAATATGATCTGTGAGTATATGGACTTATATCACTTTTTACCCCATGAAGTATAAAACACAGTGCGATTTCATCTATGATCATCAAAGTAAAGAGAAGTCACAGAGATTTATAAAGCGATGTTCGGAGTCTAATTGAATTCAGGAATTTACTCCCTGAAAACACAGACTTATGGCTGAAAGGCGTAATGAGTAGGATTTTGAATGAAAAAAGTGTTAATAACATGTGGGAAAAATTATGACTTAAGATCTGTGGGTGATATGGACTTATATCCTTTTGACACCATGAAGTATAAAAAAGAGAGACATTTCATCTATGATCATCAAATACAGAGAAGTCACAGAAAGATATATACCACAACTTTTGGAGTTTGATTGAAATCAGGAGGTTCCTCGCTTCAAACACTGCCTGTTGGCCTGAGAGGCATAAAACAGCATTAATTTGAATGAAAATATGGTTAATAACAAGTGGGAGAAATCATGACATAATCTGTGGTGATGGACATATTTCCTTTTCTAACCCCTTGCATTGTAATACATAGAGAGATTTCATCTATGATTATCAAAGTACAGAGAAGTCACAGAAAGATATACACTGCACCCTTTGGAGTGTGATTGAATTCAGGAGGTGTCTTGCTTCAATCACTGCCGGTTGGCCTGAGAGGTATAAATCAGCAGGAATTTGAATGAAAAAAATACCTGTCCTTGAAATTTGCACTCTTAAAGGATAATAACAAGTGGGAGAAATCTTGAATATGATCTGTGAGTATATGGACATATATCACTTTTTACCCCATGAAGTATAAAACACAGTGCGATTTTTCTATGATCATCAAAGTAAAGAGAAGTCACAGAGAGATTTATAAAGCGATGTTCGGAGTCTAATTGAATTCAGGAATTTACTCCCTGAAAACACAGACTTATGGCTGAAAGGCGTAATGAGTAGGATTTTGAATGAAAAAAGTGTTAATAACAAGTGGGAAAAATTATGACTTAAGATCTGTGGGTGATATGGACTTATATCCTTTTGACACCATGAAGTATAAAAAAGAGAGACATTTCATCTATGATCATCAAAGTACAGAGAAGTCACAGAAAGATATATACCACAACTTTTGGAGTCTGATTGAAATTAGGAGGTTTCTCACTGAAAACACTGCCTGTTGGCCTGAGAGACCTAAATCAGCAAGAATTTGAATGAAAAGAGGGTTAATAATAAGTTGGAGAAATCATGTGTTAAGATCCGTGGGTTATATGGAGTTATATCCTTTTCTACCCCATGAAGTGTAAATAGGGACTGATTTCATGTTTATCATCAAAGTACAGAGAAGTCCCTGAAAGATATATACTGCACCCTTTGTAGTCTGATTGAATTCAGTTGGTTTCTCCCTGAAAAGATTTCTGTTGGTCTGAAAGGCCCTAATCAGCAGTAATTTGAATGGTAAAAGTGTTAATTACAAGTGGAAGAAATCATGACTTAAGTTCTGTGGGTGGTATGGACTTATATCCTTTTCTACTCCATGAAGTGTAAAACAGAAAGAAATTTCATCTATAAACATCAGGAAAGGGAAGATCCATAAAGATACATACTGCACCCTTTAGAGTGTGATTGAATTCAGAAGGTTTCTTGCTGGAAACACTGCCTGTTCACCTGAAAGGCCTAAATCAGCAGGAATTTGAAAGAAAAAAGGGTTAATAACAAGTGGGATAACTCATGACATAAGATCTGTGGGTAATATGGACTTATATCTTTTTCTACCCCATGAAGTGTAATCCATAGATTTCATCTATGATCACCAAAGTACAGAGAAGTCACAGAAAGATATATAGTGCACACTTTGGTGTTTCATTGAATTCAGGAGGTTTCTCCCTGAAAACACAGTTGGCTTGAAAGGCCAAAATCAGCAGGAATTTGAATGATAAAACATTAATAACAAGTGGGAGAAATCATGACTTAAGTTCTCTGGTTGTTATGGACTTATATCCTTTTCTACTCCATGAAGTTTAGAAAATAGATTGCATCTATGATCACCAGTACAGAGAAGTCATTGAAAGATATGTACTGCACCCTTTGGTGTCTGATTTAATTCAGGGGGTTTCTTGCTGAAAACACTGCCTGCTGGCCTGAAAGGCCTAAATCAGCCGGAATTTGAATGAAAAAATGGTTAGTAACTAGTGGTAGGAATCATGACTTAAGATCTGTGGATGATATAGACTTATATCATTTTCTACCATATGAAAGGTAAAACATAGAGAGATTTCATCTATCATTATCAAAGTAAAGAGAAGTCACAGAAAGATATATATAGAACCTTTTGTAGCCTGAATGAATTCAGAGGTTTCTCGCTTAAAAAATGCCTGTCAACCTGAAAGACCTAAATCAGCAGGAATGAAAGAACAAAGAGTTAATAACAAGTGGGAGAAATCATGACTTAAGATCTGTGGGTGGTATGGACTTTTATCCTTTTCTACTCCATGAAATTTATAAGTTAGAGTGATTTCACCTATGATCATCAAAATACAGAGAACTCACAAAAAGATATACAGTGGAACCTTTGGAGCCTGATTGAATTCAGGAATTTTCTCGCTGAAAATCTTGCCTGTTTGCCTGAAAGCAATAAATCAGCAGGAATTTTAATGAAAAAACGGTTAATAACAATTGGGAGAAAACATGACTTAATATCTGTGGGTGATATGGACTTATATCCTTTTCTAACACAGGTAGTGTAAAACATACAATTCATCTATGATCATCAAAGTACAATGAAGGCAGAAAAAGATATATACTGCACCC
Source organism: Uropsilus gracilis (assembly GCA_004024945.1). Lineage (NCBI taxonomy): Eukaryota > Metazoa > Chordata > Mammalia > Eulipotyphla > Talpidae > Uropsilus > Uropsilus gracilis. The sequence continues at coordinate 10,131 of PVHY01026723.1, forward strand.
TTTGCAGTCTGATTAAATTCAAGAGGTTTCTTGCTGAAAACACTGCCTGTTTGCCTGAAAGGCCTAAGTCAGCAGGAATGAATGAAAAATGGGTTAATAACAAATGGAGAAATCATAACTTAAGATCAGTGGTGTTATGGACTTAGATCCTTTTCTACTCCATGAAGTGTACAGCAAGAGTGTTTTCAACGGTTATCATCAAAGTATAGAGAAGTCACAGAAAGATATATACCGCACCCTTTGGAGTCTGATTGAATTCAGGAGGTTTCTCACTTTAAACACTGCCTGTTGGCCATAAAGGCCTAAATCAGCGGGAATTTGAATGAAAAAGATTAATAACAAGTGGGAGAAATCCTAACTTAAGATTTGTGTGTGATATGGACTTTTATCATTTTCTACGCAATGAAGTGTAAAACATAGAGAGTATTCATCTATGATCATCAAATAGAGAGAAGTCACAGAAAGATATATTCTGCACCGTTGATATCTGATTAAATTCAGGAGTTTTTGTGATGAAAACAATGCCTGTTGGATGCAAGGCCTAAATCAGCAGTATTTAAATGAAAAAATGGTTAATAACAAGTAGGAGAAATCATGACTAAAGATCTTTGGGTGATATGGACATATATCCTTTTCTACTCCATGATGTGTAAATCATAGAGAGAATTCATCTATGATCATCAAAGTATAGAGAAGTCACAGAAAGATAAATACTGCACTCTTTGGAATGTGATTGAATGCAGAATGTTATTCACTGAAAACACTGCCTTTTGAACTGAAAGGCCTAAATCAGCAAAAATTTGAATGAAAAAATGTTAATAACAAGTTCGAGAAATCAGGACTTAAGATCTGTGTGTGATATGGATTTATATCCTTTCTACTCCATGATGGGTAAATCATAGAATGATTTCATCTATGATCATAAAAGTACAGAGAAGTTACAGAAAGATATATACTGCACCGTTTGAAGTCTGATTTAATTCAGGAGGTTTCTTGGTGAAATCACTGTCTGTTGGATTAAAAGGCCTAAAGCAGCAGGATTATGAATGAAAAAGGTTTAATAACAAGTGGGAAAGATCATGACTAAAGAGCTGAGGGTGATATGAACTAATATCCTTCTCTACACTATGTAGGGTAAAACATTGAGAGATTTCTTCTATGATCATCAAAGTACAGAGAAGTCAAAGAAAGATACACACTGCACCATTGGAGTGTGATTGAATTCAGGAGGTTTCTTGCTAAAAACACTGCCTGTTGGCCTGAGAGGCATAATTCAGCAGGAATTTGAATGAAAAAATTTTAATATCAAGTGGGAGAAATCATGACTTCAGATCTCTGGGTGCTATGGACTTATATCTTTTTCTTCCACATGTAGAGTAAATAATATAGAGATTCATCTATGATCATCAAATTAAAGAGAAGTCACTTAAAGGTATATAATGCAACCTTTGGAATCTAATTGAGTTCAGGAAGTTTCTCCCTGAAAACACTCTTGTTGCCTGAGAGGCCTAAATTAGCAGGAATTTGAATGAAAAAAGGGTTAATAACAGGTAGGAGAATTCATGACTTACGACCTGTGATTGATATGGACTGATATCCTTTTCTACCCCACGAAATGTAAAACATAAGTTCATCTAAGATCATCAAAATACAGAGAAGTCACAGAATGATATATACTGCTTCCTTTGGAGTCTGATTGAATTCTGGAGTTTATTCCCTGAGAACAAATCCTGTTGTCCTGAATGGTCTAAATAAGGAGTTATTTGAATGAAAAAAGAGTTAATAACAATGGGAGAAATCATGACTTAAGATGTGTTGGTGATATGGACTTATATATTTTCTATCCCATGAAGTGAAAAATAGAGAGAGATTTCATCTATAAACATCACATACATGGAAGTTCATAAAATTTATGTGCACCCTTTGAAGTCTGATTCAATTCAGGAGGTTTCTCATTGAAAGCACTGCATGTTGGCCTTAAAGGCCTAAATCAGCAAGAATTAAAATGAAAAAGTGGTTAATAACAACTGGGAGAAATCAAGATTTAAGATCTGTGGGTGTTATGGACTATATACTTTTCTACCCCATGAAGTCTAAAACAGAGAGAGATTTTATATAATCATCAACCTACAGGTAAGAACCATAAAGATATATACGGCACCCTTTTGAGTGTGATTGAATTCAGGAGGTTTCTCGCTGAAAGCACTGCCTGTTATCTTGAGAGGCCTACAGCGGCAGGAATTTGAATGAAAAAGTTGTTAATAATAAGTGGGTGAAATCATGACAAGATCTGTGGGTGCTATGTTCTTATATCCTGTTCTACTCCTTGATGTGTAAAACATAGATTCCATCAATGATCACCCTAGTACAGAGAAGTCCAGAGGCACATATACTGCATCCTTTGAAGTCTGATTGAATTCAGGAGTTTTCTCGCTGAAAACACTGCCTGTTGGCCTGATAGTCCTAAACAGCAGGAATTTGAATGACAAAATTATTAAAAACAAGTTGGAGAAATCATGACTTAAGATCTGTTGGTGACATGGATGTATATCCTTTTCTACTCCATGAAGTGTAAAACATAGAGAGATTTCATCTGTGATCATCAAAGTACAGAGAAGTCATGGAAAGGTATATACTGCACCCTTTGGAGTCAAATTCAATTCAGGAGGTTTCTCTCTGAAAATACTTCCAATTGGCCTGAAAGGCCTAAATGAGCAGGAATTTGAATAAAAAAAGGGTTAATAACAAATGGGAAAAATCATGACTTAAGATCTGTGGATCATATGGACTTATACATTTTCTACCCCATGAAGCAAAAAACAGAGATTTAATCTAAAAGCATCAATGTAAAGGGAAGTTCCATAATGTTATATATTGCACCCTTTGGTGTCTGATTGAATTTGGGAGATTTCTCACTCAAATCACTGGGTTCTGGCCTGAAAGGCCTAAATCAGCAGGAATTAGAATGAAAAAAGGGTTAATAACAAGTCAAGAAATCATGACTTAAGATAGTGGGTGCTATGGACTTATACCTATTTCTACTCCATGAAGTGTAAAACATAGCGAGATTTCATCTATAAACATCAACGTACAGGGATGTTCCATAAAGATAAATACTGCATTTTTCGAGTGTTATTGAATCAGAAGGTTTCTCCCTGAAAACACTGCCTTTGGCCTGAAAGGCCTAAATCAGCAGGAATTTAAATGAAAAAAGGTTTAATAGCAAGTGGGGTTAATCATGACTTAATATATGTGGATGATATGCTCTTATACCCTTTTCTAAACCATGAATTGTAAAACATATATTTCATCTATGATCATCAAAGTACAGAGAAGTCACAGAAAGATATACACTGCACCCTCTGGAGTCTGATTGATTCAGGAGTTTTCACGCTCAAAACACTGCCTTTTGGCCTGAAAGGCATAAATTGGCAGGAAATTGTATAAAAAAAGGGTTTCTAACAAGTGGGAGAAATCATGCCTTTGGATCTCTGAGTGATATCGACTATATCCTTTTCTAGCTCAGGAAATGTGAACATAGATTTCATCTATGATCATCAAATTACAGAGAAGTCACAGAAAACTATGTACTACTCCATTTGGAGTCTGATTGAGTTCAGGAGGTTTCTCTCTGAGAACACTGCCTGATGGCCTGAAAGGACCTAATCAGCAGGAATTTGAATGTAAAATGGTTAATAACAAGTGAGAGAAATCATGACTTAAGTACTTTTGGTATTATGGACTCATATTCTTTTCTACCTCTTGTATTGTAAAACATAGAGAGATTTCATCCATGATCATCAAAATAAAGAGAAGTCACAGAAAGACATATAATGCAATCTTAGGATTTTATTGAATTCAGGAGTTTTCTGACTGATAACACTGCCTTATGGCCTGATAGTCCTATATCACCAGGAATTTGAATGAAAAAAGTGTTAATAACAAGTAGGAGAAATCATGAATTAAGGTTTGTGGATGATATGGACTACGTCGTTTTTTACCCCATAAGTGTAAAACATAGAGACGTATCATTTATGTTCTTCAAATACAGAAAATTCACAGAAAGATATATACTGCACTGTTTGGAGTCTGATTGAATTCAGGAGGTTTCTCGCTGAAAACACTGCCTGTTGGCCTAAAGGGCCTAAATATGCAAGAATTTGAATGAAAAATGGGTTAATAACCATTTGTAGAATTCATGAATTAAGAACTGTGGGTGATGTGGATTATATCCCTTTCTACTCCATGAAGTGTAAAACATGGAGAGATTTCATCTATAAACATCAAAGTACAGAGAAGTTCCATAAAGATATATACTGCAAACTTTGGATTCTGATTGAATTCAGGAGGTTTCTCGCTGAAAACATTGCCTGTTGGTCTGGAAGGCCTAAATCAGCAGGAATTTGAATGAAAAAGAGTTAATAACAAAGGGGAGAAGTCGTACTTAAGATCTGTGGGTGATATGGACTTTTATCCTTTTCTACCTCTTGGAGTATAAAACATAGAGGGATTTCATCTATCATCATCAAAGTACAGAGAAGTCACAGAAAGATATACTGCACCCTTTGGAGTGATTGAATCCAGAAGCTTTATCACTTTAAACACTGCCTGTTGGCATGAAAGGCCTAAATCAGCAGGAATTTTAATGAATAAAGCATTAATAACAACAGGGAGTAATCGAATCGGCAGGGCTTCTGAAGGAGACTTTCGCTGTAGGTGAGACTTCTGGGGGCACTCCCAGGCCTCTATTGACCCTTCCCGGATTGTTCGCGTGGAAGATCCTAAGCCAGGCTCCCCCCAGGGTGCGGTGGGAGTTCCTAGCTGCGAGCCAGAGGGACTGCTAGTGCCTCCCACCATTGGAAGAGCTTCGGAAGGAGACTTTTGCTGTAGGTGAGACTTCTGGGGGCACCAGCGCAGATAGAAATCCCAACAGGAATTACAATACTAGATAGAGAATACAAAAGTAAAGGACAGAGTACATAGCCCAGAAGCAAAGAGAAGGAATCAAAACCCAAAAACAGCCAACTGAAGCAACAAAACATCTTAGCACAAAAGGCAGAAATCACTACAGACTAATATTCTTCAACATGTCAACCAATAGTCGAGCAGTTGTTGCACAATATGTGGAGCAAACCCTAGGAGAAAACACAGGAAGGAAGAAAAATACAAATATTCAAATGAGCCCAAAGGGACATAATCCATCTCCAAAGGACAAACAGACTCTAGAAACCAACATAGATGAAAACGAAGAAATGCCCTATACGTTAGATAAAGAATTTAGACACATAATGATAAAAACAATAAATGAGCTAAGAGGAGAAGTAGAAAAATATAAAAAGGATCTTAGCAAAATGAACATCATCATTGCTGAAAAGAAGAACGAGAATGAAACCCTAAATAAGAAAATGAAGGAGATGCAGCATATAAGAGGAGCGATAGAAGACATCAAAAATACTGGGAAAAGCCATGAAAGCAGACTAGAAGAAACTGAAGAACGAATCAGCACACTGGAAGACACATAAGTAGAGAGAACTAAGAGAGAAAAAGAGAGTGATAAACAAAATAAGAAGATAGTGGAAAAAAATCAGAGCTCTATCAGATACTTTAAAGAAAGGAAATATAAGAGTAATCGGAATCCCAGAAGGAGAAGAGAAAGACATAGGAAATGATAGGCTTTTTAAAGCAATAATAGAAGAGAACTTCCCAAACTTGAAGAATGAAATGAAAATGGACATACAGGAAGCAAAAAGAACACCAAACTAGTTCAACGAAAGAAAAACCACAGCAAGACACATAATTGTAAAATTCCCAAGAATTCATGATAAAGAAAAAATAATGAGGATGACTAGAGAGAGGAAACAGATCACCTACAAAGGAAAACCCATTAGACTGACCTCAGATTTCTCTGAAGAGACACTCCAAGCAAGAAGAGAATGGAGCCTCATATTAAAAAAACTCCAAGACAAAAAGTGCCAGCCAAGAATACTCTACCCTGCAAAGCTGTCCTTCCAGTATGAAGGAAAAATTAGAAACTTCTCAGACCAATAAAGTCTCCAAAAATTTGCTACCACCAAACCCCCACTCCAAGAAATATTGGAGGAAGCCCTAGGACCAAAACTCTCAGACGAATAAATAGAATATACATAAAAGGAAACCAAAGCAGAACCTCAAAATGACCTCTAGAAAACCGACACTAGAAGCCCACATATCAACAGTCACTCTAAATGTCAATGGTCTAAACTCATCAATCAAAAGACACAGAGTTGCAGACTGGATCAAAAGAGAGAACCCAACATTCTGCTGTCTCCAGGAAACACATCTAATCCCTAAAGATAAGCATAGACTGAAAGTGAAAGGATGGAAATGGTCCCAAGAAAAAGGCAGGGGTAGCCATTCTTATAGCAGATAAAGCAGATTTCAGAATAAAAAAGTGACAAAGGATAAAGATGGACACTACTTAATGGTACGTGGTTCAACTCACCAAAAAAGACTTAACAATTATTGACATATATTCATCAAATGAGGGAGCACCAAGATTCATAAGACAGCTGCTAGCAGAACTGAAAACAAATATTGATGAAAACACATATGTCGTAGGGGACTTTAACACTCCACTCTCACCAAAAGACAGATCATTAAAACAAAAGCTAAACAAAGACACAAAAGCTTTAAAGGAAGACCGAGACCAAATGGACCTAATAGATATCTACAGGACACTGCACCCCCCAAAAAGGGAATACACCATCTTTTCAAATGCACATGGATCCTTCTCTAAAATTGACCACATATTAGGACACAGGGAAAACCTGAACAAATACACAAAAATCAAAATTATACCAACTTTTTTCTCTGATCATAAAAGCATGAAACTAGAAATTAAC
>PVHY01026724.1:0-17002 GCA_004024945.1 Uropsilus gracilis
GGAGGGGGAGAGGGAAGGGGAGAGGGAGGGGGGAGGGGCCTCTGCTGGGATAGCCAGGTGGACCACTTCCAGGCAGGCAGTCTCATGACCATGTCTGTTGGCCATCAGAGCGGACAGCGCGTGACACGCCCAACGGGGGTGCTTCCTTTCTGCCTTGGACACACGCGTGTGGCAAAGCCTGGCACTGAAGCACCTGGGCCAGGTAGGTGACACGAGAGAAGAGCTCCAGGCAGCAGAGACGAGGGTGGGCAGGTGTGGCCGCCCTTGGGTCTCGCGGCCTCTTCAGCACGGCTGTGGACTCCCCTACAGAGTCAGACACTGCAGTTTTCAGGGGAATCTTGTTACCAAAATGCTTGTTCAGTCTCTGAAAGGATTGTCCAGGGCCAAGAAGCAGGCGCCTGTGCGTGACCCCCGCTCTCTGCTTGGTGATGGAGAGTCTGTCCTCGAAGCGGCCTTAACAGGTGACCCTGCCATCATTGTCTGTGCACGACAATGTTCAGGGGCATTTCTCTGCAAGTTGAAAGTCGCATCCACATTATTATTATTTTAATTTTTTTTTAATTTTAGGACCCGGAAGCATTGGTGGCCATCAGCCGGCCCAGGGCACTGCAGCCCGCAGGAGACCGGCTGCGTGTCCAGCTCACGAGCCAGCTGGGATGCGAGGACCGGCCCCTCCTCCCCAGCCCAGGGGGTATTTACACATCATGCACACCCTGGGCCACTGTGTTTGTGTTCTCCCCCCATCCTGGAGCAGAAGCCCACCAGGTTGCCAGATGTGCCAGGCTGGAGGGAGCTGAGGAAGTGGTTTGCCTGCCATGAAAAGCAGCCGGGTCTGGGCTGTAATCTGGCGCTCCATCAGCCTCTCAGCCTCGCCTTTCCACCCCCAGGAGATAAGAGGCTGGCGTGGAGGAAACTCAAGAGCGGTCATGCAGCCCGCTGGGCTGGTCTCCTGAGCCGCCTTTCATCCAGGGGGCTCCCCTCTTCCTCTCAGGCATGTGCAGAACTCCCCCAGCCCTCTGCCCATGTGTGAGGGAGTAGCAGCTCCCTTTGACCAGTGGGGTCCTCTCCCTCTCCCCTCCTTTCTCGGGAGACCCCCCTTATAGGAAACCTCTATTGAAAGAAAGCACCAAAAATGTGTTTGTGGTATGGGGGCCGTGCTCGCCTTTCTCAAAGAAGCTGCAGAGAAGAGGGAGGTGCAAGTGCTGTTTGGCTAGAGAGACCCCCTGGGACAGTGCAGGTGATACCCCTTGAGAATTCCCAGCTCTGGGAGGTCACCCAGAAGGTCCTGAGATGTCCACCCACCTGTGCCTTTCTTGTGCCATATGTCTATCCTCGTATCAGTGCAGACCTGGGCTTCTAGCTCCCGGGTTCCATGTGGAGCAAGGCACGCCTGTCTGTGTATGTCTGATGTGCATGTTTGCATGTAGGCCAGGTGGGGGTAGTCACGAGAGCAAGGGGGAGTGGATAGCACCTACATGTGCTCACCTAATCCCAGCCATCACCTATGCTGAGGACCTTCCATCTCCATTTTCCGTGTGATGAACCAGAGCCTCTGTGTCTCCTTCCCATCTGCTGCCCTGGTCCCCACCTGCTGCCATCATGGCTCCTTCCCTGACTCACTGTCACCTGAGTAGGGCCCATGCTGCTGGAAGCTGCTCCTTGCTGTCATGCCTGCGTAGGACTGTGGCTGCCATGAGCCTCCATGGAGTACAGTCTGGGCCTGGGTGGATCCATGGCCTTAGGAACTCCTGGGGAGTCACAGGTTGCTGCTAAGTTCTCTTTTCCTGGGAGCAGTGACACAGCACAGAACCCCAGGAAAGGTGACTGGGATACAGGAGTCCTGGCTCTGGGGGGAAAGCAGAAGGGTCTCCCTTGCTGGCTGCATGACTCAGCTGGGGAGAAACTTCTCTGTCCATCCATGAGGCAGAGTTGTGAACAGTCCTCTTGATCTTGTACTCCTCCCTCCCTTGATTTCTCCCGCCCCCCCTTGCTGTACGATTTAGTTCTGCTGTCAGTTTGTTCATTTTAAATTTTTCTTGTCCTTCTGTTTGTTTTACCTCCATCCCACCTAGAAGTGAAACCATCTGGCACTTCTCTTTTTCTTTCTGGCTTATTTCTGCTAGCATGATTCCTTCTAGTTCCATCCATGTTGCTGCAAATGATACACTTGCCCTTTTTGATGGCTGAATAATATTCCGTTATGTAGATATACCACAACTTTCTGCTCCACTTGTCTGTTTGGGAACATTTGGGTTGTTTCCGCATCCTGGCTTTTGTAAATAGCACTGCAGTAAACATTGACTTGTGCGGGCACTAAGGAGTACTACACCATTGAGTGGCTGTAGGGTCAACTGAGATATCAGTGTTTTGAGACTAACAGACCTGAGCTGCTACTGATGGGAATTTTAGGTGCTGCTTGAGTAAGACATTCAGCAACAGGGACACACAATGGAAACACACTCTTCAGGCTCCTGGTTATTTCAAAAGCCTCCTTTTGGTGATGGTGTCTTTAGTGCCTAATACAAGCCGATCATCTTTGCTGTTTTCTTCATGTGTTAACAAAGACAGAAAAGACTGCAGGTTCTGAATCTCCTCCAAGGGGCCATACCGAGGCAGAACTTAAGAAATATTTTCTTTCAATTGAAGTAATTTGGATGGTTGCAGCTTTTCTCTTTTCAGAAGTGATATAAAAATTCACCTGATAACTACATTTAAACTCTAGAAGAGAGAAAAAAAAGAAATAAACTCTAAAAGAAAATCCATTTTCTTCCTGGGTCACAGGAACAGCAGCCCTGTGGTGGGTGAGTCCTGCAAAGGGAGACCAGGTGGAGCAGACCTGTGGGTACACAAGCACAAGGAGGAACAAGGCCCCCAGAATCAACAGATCTCCTGCTCCTCCCCAGGGAGGCCTGAGACTAGAATGCAATGTGTTTATAATGAAATGTTTTCATTTTCATGATCTGAAAATACCATGGATTTTCATGTGTCATGGTCACATCAAACTTTGTTTGACTCCCCAAGCTTCATACCCCCTCCCCCTCTAGCCTTGGTGCCCACCCGCTCTGTCTTGATGACTATGACTCCAGGGACTTCATAGAAGTCGTTCCATGACTGTCATCTTCCCCTTGGTACACAGTCTTCCAGCCTCATTCCAGAATAACGCCTTTGAGGGCGTTCAGTCGCAAACACTATTGCAAAGAAAACAAATTATGTTCAGTGACACTGAGCCAAGTAATTTTAAAAGATGTGCTAGTTCCATGCTTTTATTAATCCTTAATTAACAAGAGAAGGGTGGATCTGATAGTATAATTTCAGGATCCTAATGAGTTTATTGTAAGATATCCCTTTGTGATTATAATGGGATAGGAAAGATCTGTGATTTCTATTGGTGGCAAAGATACAAAGGTCACAGGTAACTGATACAGTGGTGGTTCATTGCCCATAATCAGAATTGGAGGAAATACTAAATTTCAGTTGAGAACTGGAGATGGATGGATGATGCATGGATGGATAGATGGGGTTGGATGGGTGGATGGATAGTGGGTAGATGGATGGTGGGTATGTGGATGATGGGTGGATGGAGAAGTGGGGAAAGGACAGGGGAGAAGGAGAGAAGAGAGAGAAAGAGAGAGAACATACATTTCCCATTCAAGTGCACAGACTCCTTAATTCTACCATCCCCATGGATCTTTCTGGAATCTACTGTTCAACAGAACCCAAGTTAAGAAACCCCTTCCCCTGTCCTGAGAAGGGGCATCTCTATTCTCCACCAGCTTTTTCAAACTTGGTTCAAAAGTGGAGTACAGGCAGGTTCCCCCAGCTTCCACTTGGCCCCAGAAGCAGGTCCGCTATGGTGGGCAGTGGCTGCCTTCTGGGCACCAGATGAGTCTCGCCAACCCCCTCAGCACGCGGCTCCCTCGCCACAGCCCATGAAAGGGGCAGTTCAAATAAAAGACAAACCTGGCTTTTGCTCTGCAAGTCATTCCGTCTCCCTCACGGCTCATTTCTTCTTTCCATGCAACAAAGCGCTCTACAGACGAGGGCCTGCCTGGCACACAGCAGCCCCCCAACATACCTAGACGGTGGTGTAGCTCTAGCTGGGCGAGGAGACTCCCACCCACCCGCCTGTCGATAGTAGTTGTTTAATTTTTCTCATCTGCAAACAGGCTTGGGATCGCCAACCTTTCATTAAGATGCAGTTTTCCTTTCAAACGCAGCGCGTTCTAATAAGGACCATGTGAGCTGGGGTGGGGGGGTGCAGCTGAAACACCAGGAGACGCACACAAGGCTAGCATTGGAGGCCTCTGCAAGGGAATAGTTTCCATGTGCTTTGGGGAGGCGGACACGCCTTGTGGACCGTGAGCCCCGGCTTCAAAGCCAAGTCATCAGGCCGTGGAGTCAGCCTGCTGTGTACTGGAAGGATGGCTGTGGCAGGCTGCGGCTCGTGCGACATCTGGCCTGGCTTTTCAGCACTTCAGAACCAAGATGGCGTAGGGGATCGTGCAGCTGAGACCCTCCCCGACTTTGGAAAGGGGAGCTCCGAGAAAAGGATGGGTTTCTGCAGGCTGGAATGTCTGATGACACCCCGTGTATCCTCGCTGTACCCTAGCTAGCGTGGAGAGACCCTCACACTCAATTTCCAGGTCATGATTGATGTTTCCATGCTAAGTGTGTCCCGTGCAAGGGGCTGAGATAGACAAAAACATGATCCTTGTTTATCTGAGTCCAGATGGAACGGCATGTCCTGAGCTTTGGTTTGCTCAGTCTGCCAGCTCTACCTCTGCTCAAATTGGACTCTGGGACCTTCTGCAGGGCCGCTGTCAAGAAGAGCTGAGGCGACCAGGGACCTAGGGCGGTCCCCTCCGTAGTCAGCATCATGGCTGGGTGTGACCTCTGGATTCTTAAATACGCGCAGTAGCTGACAGCTCAGACCTGGCACTGCCTACTGAGTTGACCTTGAGAAGGTTACCCAAGAGCCTCGTCTTTGTCTAATGCAGAAGGGGGAGGCTGGATATCAGCTTCGATCCAATGGCACAATCACCCTGGCTTAGAAAGGAGAGCTCTTCCCAGCTGTGTACGTGAATCCACAGTTGTTAAATAACCTTCTAAGCTCCCCTCCAGGTTGCCACCCTCGCTGTTCTCCATCTCCTCTCAGCCCTGGCCCTCCCCCTCTTGCAGTGGGTACCTGGCTCAAGTACCTGGCACCGCTGAGGGCATCCATGCTTTGTCTGATCTTCCCTCTGATTAGCAGGGGTCTAGGGCTCCCGGTGACACTCATGGCAACGCTTGGCTGAAAGGGCTCAAGGAAATGATGCCAAGAGCCACGTGACCTGGGCTGGTCCACAGGTCCCTCACTCGGTGAACGAATGAACACATCTGTCACTTAAAGTGGCCATCCCTATGCTCTCAAGAAGAATCATCAGGGAGATTTTTCTTCAAAAACTTCCCTTTCCTTCAGTGTCCCAAAGCTTGGAACGACACCATTATCCTCATTCATAAAAATGAGCTAAGAGCTGGGCATGGTGGCTCGTGCTTGTAAGCTTCAGCCTATGAAGTGGCCAGGGCTAGGGATCGCGGTTTGAGTCCCGCCTGGGGCCTGTAGCGAGACCTAGTTCCAAAAAAATAGCTGGGTGTGGTGGCACGCGCCTGTCATCCCAGCTACCTGGGAAGCTGAGGCTGGGGATTGCTTGAATCTGTGGTACCCCGGGCAACGAGAACCTGCGGTTCCACAGGCAAAAATAGCAAGACCTAGTCTCAAAAAAAAAAAAAAATGAGCTAAGGCAGGGATGAACACAAAAGATGAAGTTAAGAGTTCATGGGTTACGGGGTAGTGGAAGAACCTTGGGGTAGACAACGATGAAAATATATGTGTGGTCAATAAAAAATAATTTAAAAAATTAAATAAAATAAATATGAGCTAAGACTTCTCCAGGTACTCTTCCAAACCCATTCTTTCAAAGCTGGAAACAAACCAGGGTCACCCTAAGAATCTGAAGCATCAGACTAGGTGGGAATGGTAGAAGAGAGACTCTAAAAGAAGCTGAGAGAAGATGTGGGCCTTGTCAGAGACCCCCGTGGCCATCTTTTAAGATTTGTGACCCGCTGGCTAACGGGAAATGGTCCCGCTGTGTTGGGGACACGTTCGTACATTTGCACGCATCCCAAGGATAAAAAGCATACATACGAACTGATGGTCTCTCTCAACCAGGACTCCTTGGTGCTGTCTTCTGCTGATCAAAGCTAGAAGTCTTGTATTGTTGGTCTAGGGTTCTGCAAGTGGGTGGGGACAAATGTGTTCCTCAGATCTTTGAAGCGTGGTTGGGGGAACGTTTCAGGGACAAAAATGGTCGCTGAGACTATATTATTCATATACACAAATTGGTTCTAACATTTGGTTCCATGAACTGCGGGCATTCAAGATGCTTTACCCCTGGAGGTATCTTTAAATCGGCCCTCTCGGACGAGTTCGACCCACCCACCTGTTACTTGGTGGGATAGTTAATAAGATCTGGTAGAGGCTCAATTATTTTCTCTAAAACATAATGAACACAACTATTCTCATACCTTGATTGGCCCAGTTTTGGAAGATTAGAATCTAAGGAAATGAAGAAGGAAACTTCTAGAAAAACAAGGGTTACTATCTGGCCTTTTTCTTCCATTATCAATATTTGTGACTTACTCATTACCTGAGAAAGATCACTAGAAATGGGCTTTCCCAGCACCGTCTAATTAGTTTCCTTGTCTTTTCTCTGAGTTCTATTGTATTCCATGCTACCCATCGGCTGCCTGTTTTAATTAATTTTGCACTGTATTCAAAGGGTTCGCTTTTGTGCCTCTCTGTTTGATTTGAATTCCTTTTTTGCAAATAAATAAATAAATAACTATCAAAGCTAATGAGGCTCTGAAGATTTGAGATGTAAATATCCTTTGCAGAGTCTTTTTTTTTTTTTTTTTTTTTCAAGTCCCAGCTCAGCGGAAGACCAAAATAACACTTGGAAGTTTGATTAAGAAATCTCAGGCTCCCCCAGCCTCCCTTCAGACAAGATTTCTACCGGCAATTTCAGTTATTTGACAAAAAAACATGCCCCCCGCACTCAAAACCCCAGAAGCAAGTTCCTTTCAAGAACATCTCAGCTGGGTATAAGGTCGAGCTGAGATGCTATTTAAGATCAGCCACCAATGAATGAATCCATATCTCTGCAGAGAGGTTTCTAGTTGAGCGTGTGTGCTGGGGTATACACGCACACATGCATACAAACTCACACTCCTTCTTTACACACTCTTGCAGACCCTCTCATGCACACACACATTCTACATACACCCAGTCTCACACCGGTTCACATATACCAAACACACGCACACACATGCACACTCACCAAATCATGACACGCTTACACACCCCTCTTCCTACACAGATGCTCTCGTACAAACTCACACACATGGCAACAAAGGTACCACACATTTTCATGCTTGCACATGTGTCCATCTGCACATACACATATGCACACAGTCCCAAGGTTACACACACTCACACACACATTCTCATATGCCCAACACATGCGTGAGGCTCGCCCTATGAAGGTTTCCAGCTTTGATCTATGCCACTTGGGTTTGCACCGTCTCCCACATCCTCCCCAAAGATACCTCTGCAAGGCCTTCCCAGGCTGCCCCGGGAAGCCTGGGGGGGGGGCTTTCTGGGGCAGCCTGGGGTGTGCTTATGAAACTGTATCCGTTGTGCAATCTGCTTTTGCTGTGATATTTGTATCTTTTCCTAAGAAAGTCTGATTCATTTCCCAGAAATTCTCATCTGCTATTAATCTTGCAGGATACAGTTAGTGTTGTGATATTTTCAGATATTGTTTTCGGGTGGCAGGGGGAGGGGAGGATGGATTTCGCCTGTGTCCCCTGGCGCTGGGGGAGATTACCGGGCGCTTACAAGCAAGTGTGTGACAGCATCTCCATGCAAGGGACTTACAATCATGTTTCATTAATTCGACGTGAATGAAGCCTCATTTCTGGCCTTGAGGAGCTTAAGATCTATGTGAAATTAATAACAGAACAGATGTCTTCACAATTTGGTTCCTCTGGAAAAAAAAAAAGAGAGAGAGCGAGAGAGAACCTGATTACTTTGAAAACTTCAATGCTTTCAGATGCAGGCCCAGGGAGATTGTACTCCCGGGGAAAGCGAGAGGCCTTGATATCGTCCACATCGCAGAACTAAGTGGAATTTAAATGTCAGCTTTATATTAAACAGTCATATTCCCCATTATGACATATAATAAACAACAGCTTATTGCTTTCATTAATAAGCGGCGTTGGACATTTAAACGACAGCTTCCGAGGTAAAGCCACGCTTGCAGGCAGGCGCCGCTGGGGAGGGCTGGGGAAGACAGGCAGTCTGGCTTTGAGCTGGGGTTCGGATAATTTAATCACGGATTCCTCGCAGGGCAACAGATGCCTCTGCACGCACACGAACCCTCGCGTCAGGCGTGGAGTCATCTCCGGGGGACGTGGATGCTGTGGGCCCAATGCGCTCCCTTTCACAGGACCCTTGAGCGTCTGAGCTTTGTTTGATTCCTCCTTTGGCCTGAGTCTCGCCCACATCAGGCCCTGAATCTCCACGCTGCTGGCTTTAGGGCCCAGCATGCAGCAGGTGCCAGGAGAGGGAGTCTGGGGGTTACTTCCCCGAATCTGAAGAGGGGTGGATGCCAGGTCCACGGGAGAGGGGGAGGGTGACGTGAAGGAATGAAGACCCCAGGTTGGAGCCGGGGGTCCCTGTGGAACGTGGAAGCAGGTAGAGAGATGGAGCTTCAGACAAGAAGAACACCTCCTATCTCTCTTGCCCCCTCTGGCACACTAGAGGGTGGGCAACGGCACGTCTCTCACCTGTCACCCAGCTTCCTGAACTCTTTGGAATGTCCCAGGAGACCTGGGACCTATTAGTGATGACTGTTACCCCCAAAGGTAAATTCTCCTGGTAATCCGCAGCCCTGCATCCTCCCGTCTGTACATCACGTTCGCTTTGCTCCTTCCTCGTGACATCACTGTGACATTTCCTTGCTGGGGTGTATAAGGAGCTTCGCAGCTTTATTCAAGTGGGACCTGACGTGCTTCCCAGGATCTCCTTCTGCGGGCTGGCCTCACAGATCGTTGTCCATCTTTTCCGTCTCATTTCTTCTTCATTCCACACACAGCCCCTAACAGGTCCCCCCTTGGGTTGATGGGGTTCGCAGCAGAGGACAGGGTGTTCATGGCAAATCCCAGGGTTGGAGTATCCTTTCCAGCATCGGCCTCTACAAGCCCTGAGGTGAACTTTTCTTGTATCCAAAACCCATCACGTGTCCTTGAACCCACCCTTTCCCGCTCTCCCCCTCGTCCAAATGGCCTGGACCAAATGGCCAGAAAGCCCTGAGTGGACGTTGTACGCGCGGTCTGGCCTCTGGCTGACCTGCTCTGCCTCCTGCCTTTCAGTGCTAGAGGGAGCCTGGGAATCGGGGTCCCCTGCTTCAGTGCCCTCCGCGGCTGACCCAGAGGGAGGCCTTGGAGGTGCTGCGCCAGGCCCGGCCCTTTGGGGTGTAGCCTTGGACAAGGCAGCCGCTCCCAGCCAGTCCTGGACGGAGGTTTGCAGAGGGCCCAGGCTCGGTGTAGGGGGAGGGGCAGAGACTGTCCAGGGCTTGTCTGCTCCTGGCTTGGGACCAGAAATGCCATGCAGGGGCCAGGTCCACCCAAGAGGACGGGGCAGTCAGGACTGGACCACGGTCTCCCTAGGGTGCTTCCCAGCGCCGCCCCTCTTCAAGGAGCTGGAGGGGGGAGTTTTGGTGAAAGCTTTCAGACTGTGGGCAACGGCCAGAGCAAGCAGGGGGTCAAGAATTGGGGGTCACCCCTCAAGCAGGTACATGCAGAGAGTGGCCGTGACACCTCTGCCGGGCCATGTCAGGACAAAGGTGACCTGGGGGACCTCTGCATCTCCAGGACTCAGTTTTTCCTATCATCCCACGTCCCTGCGATTGTGAGGGCTCTCGACACAAATGGCTGCCTCCTCGTGGTGTGAGGATGGTTACAAAGCTCTTAGTGATGTCAGAATGGTTCCCCCAGCTCCTGGGAAACAGCATCTACCTCTAGGAAGAAATATGCTATCAGGCACCTCTGGCCAATGAGACCACTGCCACCCAGGTGTCCATCACAGCGGTCAAGGTTACCTGTCTGCCAGGAACTGAGGGTGGAGTCCTCTTGGTGCAACAGCCTGGACTTGAGAATGGGGGCCATGAATGGAAGACAGGTGGGAGACCAGACTGCTGTGTGTTACCATGGTGACCTGGATGCCCCCCTCGGCATTTTAGCAGAGGGGCAGGGGAAACTCATGGCCGAGGTCACACAGTCGGCTCAAGGGAAGCCAAGACTTCACCCACATGTCTCACCAAGATAGAGAGATGTGTGAGTTTAAGTCACCTGTCACAGTTGTACAGCCAGGCCTAATTTCAATATCCACACATCAATCTATTTGCCAAACCAGCCATCCATTTATTCATTCATGCATCCATCCACTCATGTATCCATCCACTCATCCATCCATCCATTTATTTATCCACTCATCTACCCACCCATCCATCCATCATCCATCCATCCCCTCATCCATCCACCCACCCATCTATCCATCCATCCATCCATCCATCTATCCATCTACTCATTCATCCAACCATTTATCCATCCTTTTTATCTACCCATGCATGTATCTGCCTATCCGTGTGTCCAATCCATATGTCTATCCATCCATTTACCAAATTTTATTTATTTATTCCCACAATTTCAGAATCTCTTCCCTACACCCAAGAGCAACCAGGAAGGGGGACAGGTGTAACTGAACACTCAAGGCCACCACCACCCCAAGGTGTTCATGGCTCCTGAACCAAAGCCCTCTCCCCGCTTCCTTTGACTCCACACACCTCAGCCCAGAGACTGAAAGGTGAATAAATGAGACAAGCAGACACTCCAAAAAGCACTTCGACACAGCCCAGACACACAAAGACTCCAAGGTCACAAACCTCAAAACTACATGTGACACCTACACTATTCCCTCCCTTCCTCCTGTACCTTCACATTCTATTCTTCATCACCCATCCTATGGCTGCCACATTGCCACCTTCACCTGTCTCCTGCGTTATTTATCTGTTGTAACCTAGAAGTTTCTATTCCCTTTGCTAAGAAGAATTTGATTCAATTCAATTCACATTCCTGTACCTCCCAGGAGGTGGTTATTTTTTTTAATCTCCATTTCACTTACAGAGAGAGAGAAAGAGAGAGACAGAGACAGAGAGAGATGGGTGAGCTTAAGTAACCTGTCAGAAGTTGTATGGCCAGACCTGTTATTTCTTCTAGGCACTCTCTCTCTCTCTGTCTCTCACTGTCTCTCTCTGTCCCTCTCTGTCTCTCTCTCTGTCTCTCTCTGTCTCTGTCTCTCTGTCTCTCTGTCTCTGTCTCTGTCTCTGTCTCTCTCTCTGTCTCTCTCTCTCTCTCTCTCTCTCTCTGGCTGCGGAGTATGTGTTTGGTCACACCCAGTGATCCTCTTCTTGAAACTGGGAAGGCTGAGTATTGAGGTCCTGCCTTTGGAAAATGTGGAAGGACGCTGGACCCTCCTGGTTTACCTTCAGTAGGACATGTACAAAGTATTTACAGAGTTCCTACTATGTGTCAGTTCCTACTATGTGTCAGTTCTCTTAGGCCTGAGGTTGGGCAGGCTTTGGAGGGCAGGAGAGAAATGAGAAGGAAAAACTGTGCTTATTAGTTAAAGTCTAATTGTTTCTAAATGTTTGCTCTTGAACAGGAGCCTGTATTGGCAACTATTAATGGAAACAGAAATGTAAGCATCAAGTGGCAGAATTGTGACCTAAATCTCAATCCTGGATTTTAGTAGCTGGAAAATGTTGAAGTATTGAGAAATCTTTCAAGTATCACCCAACTAACCAGTTTTTCCCCTTAGAAACAAGGGCTGCAGTTGTTTATGAAGACATTGAAAGGAGGTGAAACTATCAGTGAGACTACTCATTGTTCCAGAGGCTCCCCCCAAAGAATTTATTAGTCAATTCTGTGATATTTGCCATTCTGACCCATGACATGGGCCATTTTCCTTGACATGCCAGCTCATAGTCTTAGAACATGTCTGTGTGCCATTCTTTAACTTTTTTTTCTTCATTTATAAAAACTCTTTATATATTCAGGCAGTTCATCTTTGTTATGAACTACAAATATTTTTCCATGTTTAGATTACTTTTAATGTTTGTTTTATCACAAAGCCTTAAAAATACTTCTTTGTAGACAGTAGCAAATACAGTTTCAACTGAAAAGTGTTATCTCTTACGGTTTCTAGCTATTTAGTCATACTTTGAAAATGTAGCTATTTTGAGGTTAAAGCTCTCTTCTAGATTCTTCTAATTCTTGATGTTTTATTGTAAATATCGAAACATGGATTCATCTGGAATTTATTTGGATATAAATTGTGAGCTAAGAGTCCGACTTTATGTTTTCCAGGTGAGGGCTCAGTTACTTCAAAGACATTTATTAAATAAACTATTTTGCCCACTTCTTCAAAATCCTCAAACTGTGCTTGCTTCGGCAAAATCCTCAGCCTCGGTAACAGCTGTGGTGGCAGTATCCTTCCTTCACAGATCTCCCACATGTGACTGTCTATGGGGTTACATCCTGGGAAATCACTGTTCTGTGGAGAATGTCATCAGCTGAAACGCATGTACATACCTAACCCACCAATGTCATCATCTTGCCGACCTTAAGGATGCTTGAATACACTGCAGTTAGGCAAAATCATCACACGAGAAAACTAATCAATCTCTATGGACATGTTTAGAAGAGAGTGTTGACTAGTTTGTGTAATTTATTGAGTGCTGGATGGCCACTTGGGTTCTCACCATCAACATTCAGAGTGAAAGCATGGTGTCTAAAGAACATTCGAGACCAGGAGGGGAGGTGGTGGGGGACCCCCAGGAGCCACAATGATGTGAAATATATATATATATTATTAAATTAAAAAGAACATTTGAGGCACTGAACTGAAGTTAACTGCGGGGTTACCAACAGCAGTGGGGTTACCAATCATAGCCCAGAGGGTCAGTTGTTGATTTTGTCAATCCTATGATAGACAGAGCCACAGCACCTTGAAAGACGAGAGTCCTGCTTTTCCAAGTCTGGGAAAAGATGAAAATTGAGATTTGGAGGTTTGGTTTAACAGAGTTGGCATCATTTCCATGCCAGCATAAAGTCAGGAGATCCTAAGTCCAGCTACTGTGAGTCGAGCCATGATAAGTCAAGCTATTGTAAGTCAGAGACCATTTGCAGTTCATTGTTTGAAGACTCTACTTATTCCAGGCCGATACTATTAATACTATCGCTTGTGAAGCTTGCAGGAGTCCTTTACACATGGTTTAGATCAAAAGATTTTGATAAAGAACCAGAGCTGTTTGCAGGCTCTCACCGGGAGAGTGACATTGAGCTGATACCCATGAAAAAACCCTCGGGGGTAGGGGAGTGCCACACATCGTGAGCTGATTGTAGTCAGGTTTCAGCCACCCAGAAAAAAAGCTTAAATAGCAAAGTGAGACATAAAACTGCGTAGCCCTGCAAACAAACACTTGCAGCGGTTGAGAAATTTCTAGTGTGAGGGCCAGGCCTTCTCACCCCAACCAGCGCAGCTTCTGGAAACGTTGCTAAGTGAAGGTTATACCTTTACAGGGTGGGGTCACACAACAGCCCCCTCCACTGGAGCCCACCTCAACCCCCTCCCCTCTCACCCCTCTCCTCCCCCACCTCAGCAGCAACAGTTTTAACTCCTGGGGTCGCTCTTGAGCTTTAGATGATTCCGGAACCTCCTTCCCACAGGGCAAGGCATGTGGCCCTTTAATCTTCTTAGGCTAAAATCCAGGGAGCAAAATTAGAATTTGATATGGATGCACTTAGCCAATAGAAACCCATCAACCATCTTAACATCATAACATATTGGGGAAAAGCATCGCTAAGCACCATGAAACAGATGAGAATTCCAGGCTCCGAGTCATCTCCAGCTCCTGCGAGGGCAGCATATTAAACTGATTTCAGCTTCAGAGCAGCGCTCCCCAAAGTGCTCCCGTCTTCATTATAATGTCAGTGAAATACAAAGGTGGTAAGGGACATTCTCAGGAATCTTTCCCTTCTGCCCTCAGCCGGCCGGCTGCTTTCCCGCAGGATGACCTTCCCTGTCTACTCACCAGGGACCCCTGACCCACCTCTTCCTTGCCCGTAGATGCCCTGGTCCAGACCCACCACCATCCCTGCAGAGACTGGAGGAAGGTGGGCTGCAGCTGTTGCCTGGGCACCTCTGGATCTTCAACTGTCTGCCTTAGAAGCTCTGGCTCAACTCATCTGGGCATATAACCCAGAGTTGTGGAAGGAGGGGTGAGCAGAAGGGTTGGAGAAGTGAGAGGAGAAAACACAGTCCCAGTTGCTGGCGCCAGCAACAACCGGACTTTCTGTAATTCAGGAGTTAAAAGTGCAGATTCTTAAGAGGCTGGAGAAGTGATATAATTGAGGGTAAAGAGAACATGCAGGGCAATAAGGAGTGGTGGGGTCTGGGGACTAGACACCAATCTCCCCTCGAAGGGCAGTTGTTACTCAGCTGGGAGACTGCGTACATGCAAGCCTGCCATCTCTATGACTTTGCTTTTGTTTCCCTCAAGAAAATCCAGGAATTCATATTTTAAAAAATGCTAAACCTCCCAATTTTGTATTGACTACTTATCAAACTATTTAAAATGCTTCCATGGATCAAGTTGTGACCAAAATAAAATATGTGCATGGATGAGTTAGACCTCAGCCTTGTTCTGCTCATACTTTCAATACCTATCCATCAATCTATCCATCTGTCCATCCACTTATCTACCTACCTATTCATTCTCCCATCCGTCCATCCATCCATCCATCCATCCAATCATTTATCTACCCACCTATTCATCCATTCATTAATCCATTTATTCTTCTAGTCATACGTCTGTCTGTGCATCAAGCATCCATTGAAAATTCTTTAATGCTTCCAGGTACAAAAGAATGTGCTAGAAACAGAAATAAGTCTAACTCTTGGTGTACACGCCCATTCCACCTTGATGCTAGAGGGGGGGTGTGAATGCCTGTTTCTTGGAGTCCAGCGCTCCGTGTCTCCCTGGCTCTTCTCTCCTGCCTGTCTCAGGCTGTGTGTGTGTCTTGCACCTCTGGGAGCCTGGAGGGTCTGATCTTCCAGCCTGGTACCCTCATTCAACTACTTTTTCAACCTACATCTCTGCATCTTTGCCAGTAGACAATCTCATCATGGTTTCACACCTCCAACTTCACTGTTCTAAGCCTCTTCCTTCTTGGGCCGAGGCCTCCTGTGAGGAGCCCAGAACAGGAGAAATGTGCTCCAAGGGTTCTGTCTTGATTTGAGCCTGTTGCCAAGAACCCCATTTATTTTGTTCCTCTGATGTGTCTCTCCAATTTTTGATCAGTAACAGAATACATACTTTTTATATAAGAAGTAACCAAATTTATCCAACAGATTATACATTCATCTTACCATTATGACATCGTTGAAACAGATAATACACACACACTTTGGAGCTCTTAAAAGTAAATTTAATTATACTAGTAATATGTGCTGGAGAATTATAATTATGAAAAATCATGCTCTAGAAGTCTGCAAGGACAGATTACATTTCAGAGACTTATTGCCGAGGACTTAAAGTACCCAATTTATTAGTCGTAAATGTGTGATTATTTCAGCTCTGCTATAAAAAAAAAATCCACATGCGCCTCACAACCACATTCTGGTTGGATTTAGTCCGGCTAATCCTTCCGACAAGAACTGTGTTTTGCACTCAAAGCTGCCACTCCATTAATTTGTTTGGGCGACAGAAACAGGCAAGCAATCTTTATCCTCGGATTGTAAGTCAGGTACTTTGCAGGCATGTTCTGCTGTTCTCACTCCCCTCCCGGCAGTGTGATTAAGAAGCTGGTCTGGATCAAAAAAACCGAAACACCGCCCTCAGGAAGGAAATGGAGAGGGTTCCTGCCAAAGAGAACCCAGGACCTTTAAGGAAGGGTGGTGGGAAAGACAGAGGGGCTGGATGAAATTTGCTCCTACTTCAAATGTTTATTGAGCAGCTACTAGGTTCTGGAAACGTTAAATTTGAGAAGTATGATCTTAAAGGGACTTTCTACCCTGGATTTTATACCTGCTGCCCATCTATTCGGTATGGATGGGTAAGAAGCCAGAAAAAAATAAAGAGAAATGCTGGATGGACTCACTTGTAGGTAGGACAAAGGGAAAGGCAGCAAAAAGATAAGAAAAAGTTAAAATGAACAAATTGATAACTAAAGCAGACAGCCAGGGAGAGGGAGGGAGGGGGAAATCAGGGGAATGATGGACATAAGGGATTAGATGACAGTTCATGGGTGATATGGTGGTGGGGGAAGTTTGGGGTACACAATGATGTCGAGATAGATATATATATGTAATCAATTAAAATGAATGAATGAATGAATGAATGAATGAATGAATGAATGAATGAATGAATGAATGAATGGAAACCGCGCTGAGTACATTCCACACATTATCTCAACAGAGCCACTGGGAACCCCTGAGAGGCAAATATAGGGCGACTTCATTTTGCAGCTGGAAACCCCATCTCCTCCCCGACAGGCGAGCACAGCTCCTCAAGCCCCTGAAGCCTGGAGTCTCCTCTCATCAGCACCTGCCTTGTTCTGAGGTCCCCAGGGACGTACGTGTCACCCCTGCAGGTCACAGCAGGCCAGGTAGGGCAGGAACCGAGGGAGAATGTGGGACTGCAGAAGGGAGGTGCCCTAAGGGTGCCCAGACACAGGGCTGTGTGAGCCTCGGAGCGGGGTGCTCTGGGTCTCCGAGTCATGAAGAAACTTAGGGGCTAGGCCCCCACGCACCCCCACTTCGCACAGGAGGACGGATGGGGGG
>PVHY01026725.1:0-16969 GCA_004024945.1 Uropsilus gracilis
TTCAGTGCGTTCATGGCCAAGCAGTCCACAGCAGCTGTGAGAGACAATCCAACCCCAGCCCTCTCCACTGATGCAGGATGCTGCAGCCCTGGGCAGGACTGGGCATTGCTAAGCTTCTGAGCCACATGTCTCTCTTTGGATCTTGAGGTCTTGTCCTTTATCTTTATCGACGTCTTTTTATGTGCCTGTAAGGGGCAGCTCTGACTTCACGTCCTTCATGGTTCCTCAGGTCCATCAGTGCTTATCAACCCAGGAACCCTAATTTGGGTTGGATGACACTGTCGCTGTTTCCTAGAACATCTCAAGTCAAAAGGGTCCTCGCTTTTTAACTTATTTATTTGATAAATATTCATTTACTTTTTATTTTAGCTTTCTTATTTTATAATATCTATAGCTTTTAATTCAAATGAATGAACTTTAATTTAAATGAATATTATTAGTATTCACTGAACAGTATTATTTAATAATAGATTGCTGAAAGTTTGAGATCCCAGTGTGTCACACATATTCCAAAATAAACTGTGGTTCATTAGACCCGTTAGAATAAATTCATGCTAATTTGCCCCTCATCCCATTTTTTTAATTTCTTCCCCCTTCCTCCCTTCCTTCTGTTCTTCTCTATTTGCCTCCAACCCCTCTTCCTCTTGCCTTCCTTCTTCTTTGTTCTCTTGTGTTCAGTTTGTGTATGACCTTTGGTAGATGTCTTTCTAAAAAACATATTGGAAGGAGAAAGACAGAGTTAGGTGCCTCGCATGAGCCTTTTCATCATCTGCATTTTTTGACTGTCTCAATTTTTTAATCATGTGCACTTAAGCTTTTTTGCAATTAAAAATGTAATTAAACAAAAACAGTGTTTGCATCCTTCGTGATTTCATTTTAAAAAGTTTTCCCGAGATTTTAATGCTAGGCTATTTCCTCCTCACAGAACTGAAAGACAGGCTCGCCATCTAAGGGAAAGGGGCGGAAAGGTAGGAAGGAGGAAGGAGCCAGGCACTAAATGCTGGGCATCCACAGCAGGGAACAGTCCCCTCACCTTCAGGGACCTTTTGGCTCTTTTTTCTTTTTCTGAAACTCAAAATGTAAACATCCTCCCACATCATGAAGTGTTCTACAACATCATTTTTCATGGTTAGTCAGGAGCCCTGATGGTAATTAATATCATTTCTTTAATTACCACTTTATGTTAAACAGGTGGGTCATCTCTGGTTTGTCAAAATTAAAAACAGCGCTCTAGCAAACACTTGCCAATCAGTCATAGCGCACAATTGTTTTTATTAACTTTAGCCACATCTTCTCTGAGACAATGAATTCATTTCTAAAGGGAAAATAAACCTAAGAGCATACAAGTCCCAGGGACTAGGAAACATGTTGCTCTTGGCATACTTTCAGTTTAAATTTCTGTAACATGAAAAAATACTCCCCTGTACTTATAAACAAGTTTTATTTTCTGTTAGTGAATTTTCTGTTAATGCCTTTGTCTGCATAACTGTTGGTATCTTAATATTTACAAAGATTTGGAATGTTTGACACATCTGTCAACCCCTTACCTAAGGCTTTTTGAAGTGGCAATTGTCTCCTTAGCCGATGCTCTGAGAAGCATTTGTCCTCGATTTGGTATCTGCATTTTAGTGTCGGCAACTTTCATAGGCTTTGGACACAGAAGTTTTCAGATTTAAAGCAGTTGAGTCTGTCAATATGTTCCTTTCTGAATGACCTTTTCCACATAGAATTTTGAAAAGTCTTCCATATTTTGAAATGGTATATTAATAAAAAGATCTTTTTATTAACAAAATCTACATACAATGAATTGCACACATCTGGCGTGGAACATGCAGTCCCCATTCAAAGATCTTACAGTTCAAAGATGCCTGTTGTCTTTCTGAGGTGCTGTGCTCACCCACATGGGCACTGAAAACCACACATTGTACATGTCAAATGGGTGAGTTTTATAATAGAAGAATTAGACCTAAATGGGGCTGTTAAAAAGACACACACAGGTGAGTAGAGAATAACATCACTTCAGAAATACCTCTGGGCTCCCTTCCCTCTAGATTCTCATCTCACACCACCCTGGAAACAAACAGTTTTTACTTTTTTTTCCATCATAAATTAGTTTTGCCTGTTTTAGAACTTTATATAAATGAAATCCTAGAGCATGATTCTTCTGTGGATTTTTTTTTTCTTTTTCACTCAATATAATGTTTTGAAGAGTTCCCCTATGTGAATTTGCTTTGTTGTTCAGTGTGATATTTCTATATGTGTCTAAAACAGTTTGTTTATCCCTTGTTCTATGATGGACACCAGGGTAATTGCTAGTTGGGGGCGATTACTAACATTCTTCTCATTCACATGTTTTCATGTCTGTTGGAGGTATATCTCAGCAGGGTCATAGAACAGAAGTCTGTTTCCATTTATTAGAAAATGCCAGACTTTCCTCAGTGATTTTGTCATTGTGTGCTCTCACCAAGGCAGGTGCGTTCCAGTTGCTCCATATCCTCACCAACATTTGATGTTGTCACCTTTTATTTTAGCCATGACATTGTGTGTGCAGTGCTAGATAAGTGTAGTTTTGATTTGCACTTCTTTAATGACTAGACTCATCAAATATTTTTCATGTGCATCTGATTTTTTCAGTTTTACTTTAATATTTTTTAAATTTCCTTTATAACTTGCTACAAGGGGCACCAGGACCAACAATCACCAGCTGCACAGATACCTAAAAATTATGCTTCCAAAATCTTTTGATGTCAATTCTGCACATGAAGCAATTGAGCTGCCCTACATGTGCCACTCATGACAGAAGCCCTTTTTATTATTTTAATATTTTACATCTAGTTACATCCATTTATCCATCTAAGGTCATTTTGCTTATGATTTAAGGTAAATCTCTAAGCTTATTTTTTTCTAAATAATTAATCCAGCATAATTTATTAAATAATTCTATTTCCACTGGTTTGCGATGATTTCTCTGTCATTGATTAAGTCCTTATGTATTGCATGATTTCAGAATAACTATTTGTACATCTTTTCTTTCAGTTCCACTATTTTATCAATACTTGCCTTTTAAAATGACTTAATTCCTGGCAGGGTTGATGTCTCATCATTTCTTTTCCTGTCCAGTGTTTTCTCTGCTGTTCCTACCTCATTATCCTTTCATATAAACATTAGAAAAGAAAATGTCAAATTCTGAGAAGACTCTTTTTGAGGTTTTTATTGACAGTATTTTACTGAAAGTATATAAATGCCTAAAACAACTAAAAAATACTGACATCTTTGCCACAGAACATAATCTTCAAGTTTTCTTCTATATTCCTCAGCAATATTTTCTGGTTTTTATTAGTGGGATCCTACATATTTTCATCAAAGTTATTCCAAGCTGTTTAAGAAAAGTTTCAATTGTTAATTTTTGTTATTGTAGCTTGATTTTTCTTTCTATGGTATTTCCTAACTGGTATTTCTTTATAGAATAGCTACTGACTTTAGTATCTCTGTTGTATATTTATCTATTTCTTTGAAATCTCATATCAATTCTAATTTCTAATTCAATAATAATTGAATTATTCTTTTGAGTGTCTATAAGTGTAATTACATCATCTACAAATAATTATAAATTTCTCCCTTCTGATATTTATGTGTTTTATTTTATATGCATCTTGTGTAGTTGATCAGAACTCCCAGATCATAATTAAGTAAAAATGGAAATACACTCTTTCTTATGTTCCTCTTTTGTCCTGATTTTATAGTGCTGTCTTAGTATTTCATTTTTAAGTATAGTGGTGGCTATAAGACATAAATATTCTAGTTATTTAAGAGGAGTTCTTAAAATTTTAATCATTTTTAAATAAGGACAGACTGTTAAATTTCAATGTCTTTTCTGTATCTGTTGAGACTCTCATTTAAGATTTTCTTTCTTAATAGTGGATGTGACATATCATACTATAAAATTTTCAAGTATCAAAACATAAAACCTTTCCTTTTTAGGTTAAACCACACCAGGGTTGTCCTTTAAATATTCTGTCATCTGTGTTTAGATTTTCTTATCTATGTTTTACATTAGTTTTATTTTCTATCTTCTTTGTGGGGGAACTGCGTCAGGTTTTGACATCAGTGCTGTCTCTATAAAATAAATTATATACCATTTTCACATTTTAAAATATTTTAAAATTATTTTTGGATATATTTTAAAATATATTAAAACATAGCAATTATCTGTTTTTTAAGAGGTGAAAGACAGTTCCCTATAAAGATTTTTAGGCCTAGATAATTTCTTCAGAAGGGAAATTTTCCTTCTTTTTTCTTTGTAGTTTCTTTGGCTATAATTAGTGTATTAAGTTTTATAATTCCAATTTTGATACTGTATACATTTGCAGAAGACTATCCTTTTCATGTAGGTTTTCAAATTTATAACTTAAAATTTTGCCAAGTTTTGCCTCTTCTTATCAGATGTTAGAGTCCCATTCTTTATTTCTAATTTTTTATCCACAGATGTTTCCTCTTTGTTATTTTTTTTTCTAAAGGTCTGTCTCTTTCATTTTCTTTAAAGAAGCTTCAATTCTATAAATTTCTCTATAATCTAATTCACTTATTTTTGCTTTTGCTTTTATTCTTTTTATTCTTGATTTCTTAGAGATATTATTGTTGTTGCTTTTATAAATCTGTGGATTAAATACTTTCATTTTCTCTTTCCTGGGAAATTGAAATAACAGACTATAATTTCAACCTTTCAATAAACTTGGAGAATATTTCATAATTTTTGATAATGTTTTCTTATTTTAATTATCTTCTAATTGCTGCTGTTAGACTTTACTTTCTGTTTTGTTATTCTTGCTCTGCTCTTTAATTGTTATTTTGTCTGAATTTCTATCAGGAATAGTTTTATTGCCCTGGAATCAAAGAATTAAGCCTGTATAATTCATGCTTATGAAAATACTTCCTAGTTTTGGTATATGCACTGCAAATATACTCTCTCTTCCTATACTTTCTTTCCATATTGTTTATCATGCTTTTTTTTGTCAAACAGTTGTTGTCTTAATATCATCAGTTATATCCCTCTCATTTCTTTGTATATTTGTACTTTATATAAGAAATCTCTGTCCACATGGTGATGAGTGTATTTTCCTTTAAAAGTTGTCAGCTTTTGCTTTTCACATGGAGGTCTTTAATCTTTACAGCTGATATAAATAGAAATTTAATTTCTCTTTTCTCCCATGGGAGAACCAGTTGTCCCAGTTCCACCCTACCATTTCCCCAGATCTATGATGCTTCCTTGGTTGTACCTTCCTCGTGCATATAGGTTATTTTTGGAATTTTTGTTCTGTTCCATTCGTCTGGGTGTCTCTACCCTGTGCCCCCTCAACCATTTTAGATTTCAGTATCTAATAAGACAAGTCTGTCTCATCACTCATTTCAAAATTGTCTTGGCTGCTCTTAATTCCCATGAATTTAGAATCACATGCCTAATATTTTTTAAATATTTTAAAATGATTTTCATAATTAAAATTGCATCAAAGCACATGGAAATAATTGACATTTTTTATGTTATTGAGCATGCTTATCAGTGAACGTGGCATTCTGTTTTTATTTTCCTTTTTTGATCAGTTTAGGTCTTCACATTGTTTATTAACAATTTCACCCTGTTCTTCATGGAGGTTTTGCATCTGTAAACAAATTTTACCCTATACATCAGCCACATGCTTTCTGATGCTATCAAGAATACAGTTTTGTTTCCTTATTATTGTTAGGAGTGTTGTGGGCAGGGGGGTGTGGGGTGGGGTGTTTATTTCTGGCATCCAAGCTAATTATTTTTTAAGCTCTAAAATTTCTCTGTGAATTTTCTGGAATCCTTTATGTGTACAATTAAATTTTCTGCAAATAAGAAGTTTCTTTCTCTTTCCAACTTTCTTTTCTTTTCTTTTCAATTGTTTTGCTTCAGATCTTCGGTTCGGTGCTGACTGATATCTTCATGTCAATCCTGACTTTTATGGAAATGCTTCTAAATGTCAGGGGTTCATGTGACATTGGTTTGTGGAACTTTGACATATGACCTTCATCAGTGAAGAACATTGCCTTCTCTACCTAGTCTGCAAAGTTATTTTAAATTTTGAATAAATTCTACATTCTATCAAGTGTCTTTTCTGCATTTATGAAGCCAATATTAAAAAGATTTCTTTAAGGAAAAAGCTCTTTTACTTTTCCTGTTAAATTAAATAGAATTTTAAATCTGGAATTATACTTACATTATTGAGGCTTTAAGTCCCTTTTGGTTGTGATATTTTCTTTAAGATCTTATATCTATAAAGAAATGAAATTAAGTTATAATTGTACTTACACTGTCCTTGTATAGCTTCAGTGTTTAAAAAAAAAGTCGGGTCATCTTTTTCCCTTTTTTCCCTCTCCTCAGAAAAAAATAATTTTTTGGTCTTCTTTTTTTTTTTTTTTTTTACGATCTGATGAAAATATTCAGCCTGGCATCTTTGGAGTAGGGAAACATGATTTAAAATTCTCTTTCTTGTTTTAAGTCTTTATTCTGACTTGAGTAAATTATGAAAAAATTTTCTTATAAAATTACCCATTTCCTCTGTTTCCACATTCACTGGTGTGAAGTTGTCAATGGTATATTTTTTGTGTGTGTTTTATAGCTCCATAGTACCTACTTCTAACCCTTTTATTCCTATGTGTTTTTTTCCTTTTTGATGAGTTTTGCTCAGGTCTTGTCAATTTTCCTAAGTTTTATTTTCCTAAGTTTCAAAAACCCAACTTTTATCTTCCTTAAAGATTATTTTCTTAATTTTTATCATACATTTATTCTTTTCTT
Source organism: Uropsilus gracilis (assembly GCA_004024945.1). NCBI lineage: Eukaryota > Metazoa > Chordata > Mammalia > Eulipotyphla > Talpidae > Uropsilus > Uropsilus gracilis. The sequence continues at coordinate 6,815 of PVHY01026725.1, forward strand.
ATTTCTAGTTTAGATTTCTCTGTTGTTCTTAGTTTCTTAAGTCGAACAAGAAGGAGCAATAAATCATTTTTGTTCCTTCTTGTTTGCTTTTTCATTTTGCTTTATAGGACATATTTCTAATTGATTAAGTTTTCATTATTCTCTGCACCATAACAGGGCCCACACATTTTTACTAACCTGTGGAACTCTGATCCCCACCCTCTTATTTCAGTTCCAGAGTTGTAGTTTCACCTTTGTTAACAGAAAGAAAAAAAAAACAGCCAATAATGAAATACATTTACCAAATAAATTAGCCATTAGTGCTTCTTTCGGTGACAGCTTATGGTTATAGGCTCTCTTGGTCTTTGAGGCCTGAAATGAATTTCAGGGCATAGAATCCTAGATTCACAATTTTCCCTCTGCACTTTGAACCCATGATCCTTATTGTCTTCTAGAGTCCACTGTCTGCCAAAGGCTACTGTCAACTGGATTTACATTCTTTTGTAGGTGACCCATCTCTTACCTCTGCTAACTCTTGAGGTCTTTCTCTTTTAAAAATTGTTATTATTTTGCATTTTACACACACACACAGTAATGTAAATGTATTTACATTTTATGTACCCTGAAGTTCTCCCACCACCATATCATCTGTGAACCATCATCCTGATTTCTGCGTTCATCTCTCCCCTGATTTTACCATCCTTTCCTCCTCTTCTCTTGCTGTTTGCTTTAAATTTTGTTTGTTTTCCTACATCCCACTAATAACTAAGGCCATCTGGTATTTCTCTTTTTCTTTCTGGCTTATTTCTGCTAGCGTGATTCCTTCTAGTTCCATCCATCTTGCCAGTTTCTTTTTTGATAGCTGAATAATGCAGCAATATTGCTACCTATGTGGCAAAATACTAGCAATAACAATACTAACAATACAACGTAGGCTGTCTAAAGTATAGATTTAATCTAAGTTCCATGGTTGGTACTCAAATGTAGTTTTGATGTGAAGTCTTCAATTTTGAAAAAGTTTTGGCAGTGATCTCCTTAAATATTGCTTGATTATTATCCCTCATTTCTTTTCTAGGATTTCCTTAGTTGGTGTCAGGATCTCAATGGATCCTGTGGGTCTCTGGATATTTCCCCTTCTACCTGACCTCTGGGCTCAGCCCCCTTCACATCACCACTGTGTCCTTCAACTCAGTCTAGAAATTTCCCAGCTACGGCGTTTTTCATGACAATAATGACATTATTCATTTCTGAGAATTTTTTCATGACTGTCCCACTGCTAAGACTATGTATGACCTGCAGTATATTTCACACCACTGTCTCTTATTTCCTGAAACTCCATGTAAAAATCTGCGACAGACAGGACCTGGTACTGACTATTACATCTTGACAATCCAGCTCTTTTTCTGTCTCTACAGTTCTCCTTAAGAGCTCATTAGGTATTTTGGAGGCAGAGAGCATTGATCCTCTAGAGATACATACCATGTGTGTATATATATATATTATATATACTATAACAGTATGCATATATAATAGGATAATATATAATATATGCTCCACAATAGTGTATATATACTAGTATGACATATACTATAATAGCATATACATGCACTACTAAGTATATAATATATACTATAAAATTGCATATATACTAGTATAATAAATAACATGTGAACTATAACAATATATATTCAGTATGCTATGTACTATAACAGTGTATATGCACTAGTATAATATGCACTAGTACAATATGTATTATAATAGTATAATACTGGTATAATATGCTAGTACATAATATAATATAGTATATAATATATATATGCTAGTGCATAACATATATGCACTAGCACAATATGCACTATATAGAATACAATCTAATAGTGTATATATATATTATACTAGTGCATATATGTGTATTTGTTATAGTACATATCAAATTTATATGACATATAGCTATAGTATCTCTTATATAGCACATAATATATATTATACTATATATAATATAGTATATATACTATATGTGATACATAGTGTATGTGATACATAGTATATTCTATATATGGTAGTATATAGAGCATATTATTATATAGTGTATATCTACTCTATATAGTACAGAGTATATATATTTTATAGTTTATAGCATTATATATTATATATTATATAAAATATAGCATATATTATATAGCATAGTATATATTATAAAATACTATGTATAGTATAGCATAATATATACTATATATACTATGCTATATATAGCATAGCATATATATAGTATATATAGCATATATATAGTATTTTATAGTATATGAAAATATATATTATATATACTATGCTATATATAGCATATAGCATTTATATATAGCATATATGTAGTATTTTATAGTATATAAAAATATATACTATATTATATACTATAAAATACTATATATAATTTCTAAAATACTATATGTAGTATATTATATGTATTTGGTATATATAGTGTAAATACCTATATAAAAATACTATATATAGTATACTATGTACAGTATTTAAAATAACGTATATAGCATTTTATAGTATACATGCTATATCATATATAGTACATATACTATATATACAATATACAGTATTTTACTATATATAGTATATATAGTATTCTATAGTATCTACAATATAGTGTATATGATATATACTATATAGCAATATAAAATTTAATATATACTATAACAGTACATATATGCACTCTATAACATGTAAGATATACAATAACAATGTATATATACTAGAATAATAATATAAAAATATACTATCACTGTATCTACGCAATAATATATATAGCAGTATATATGCATACACTAATATATATAAAATATACTATAGCAGTGCATATATCCTAATTTAGATATATTATAATGTACTATACATACTATGTAATTTATAAATAATATACTATATACAAGACTTTGTAGTATATACTATTATAGATACTACATGAAACAGAATATTAATAAATACTAGTATAAAATATATTCTAATAGCGTATATATGCTAGGAAATAGTATATATGCTAGTATAATATGCAGTATAGTATACATACTATGTAATATATGTATGTTTATATGGAATATATGCTATAATGGTGTATATGTGCTAATATGGTATATCATATAAGCTATAATAATGTATCTGTATATACGACTACATAACATACATACTATGTTAATAAATATATGCACTAGTATAATATGTATGCTGTACTAGTATGTATATGCATTTATATAAGATATACTATATACTATAATACACTAGCATAACAGATACTATACTAATGTGTATATATACTAGCATAATACATAACTTATACTGCCATGGTCTGTCCAGCAGGCAGTCTCAGTCCTGGACACTGTGTTTGGCAGCAGTTAACGATGCAGAAGGTGTTTGTGAGTGAGCCAAAGACCAGACACCTTTGGGAGTCTAAGTTTGCTGCCTTGGTCTGCTGACAATGACCTTAGAGGAAATGCCAAGATACTTTGAGTGGTGAGGGTTTCCAGGGCCCCCTGCCCAGAGCCTGTTCCTTCTGCCCAAGTGAGAACCAGCCATGACTAGCGTGTAAGGAGATGACCCTGTGAACTGCTGACACCTGAACCTGATAGAGGCCAAGAGTAACCACTAATGACCAAGACTTACCCTTAAGAGGGGGAAGGAGGAAAAAAAAGTCTTAAAAAGTGACTTTTTGCTTTCACCAGTGCAACTGTCTTAGGAAACCCTAAGATAGCGATGAAGAGCTGGTTCCCAGATTCTCTCAGAAGTTGTGGGTGGGTGGGGAGGGGCTTCCTGGAGAGGAGACCTGGAGGTTCTCAACATCTCTGGAGAGCTCCCCTTGACAAATGTACATTTTCATTGCCTCTGACGCAGATTTGCTTTTTTTCCCTCAGGCTGGTGGCGAGCTGGGGGAAGGAGGGATGGAGGAGTTGTTTTAGAAAAAAGATGAGCTTTGGAAGTCAAAAACAATGGAAACTAAAATCTGAGCAAACTACTCTAGTTAAAAGACTGTGCTTGGCATAACCTTAGGCTAACTGTATAATCAAATTACACATAATGGGTATGCAGTGAATGTTTGGGGGTGAACATGAATAAAAGAAAGTGTATACCCACTTTTTTATTTGTTTGTTTGTTTATTTGTTTATTTATTTTTGAGACTAGTTCTCACTATGTTACCCGGGGTAGTCTTGAATCTGCAGACTCAAGTGATTTCTAGCCTCAGCCTCCCAAGTAGCTGGGATTACAGGCACACACCACCGTGCCCCACTATCCAGGGGCTTTAAATGGATTTTTGAAAGTTGGTCAGAGAACTGAAACATCGTGTTGTTTCTGTAAGCAAATATGGTTTATATTCCAAATGACGGCTGGCAGGCGGGCCTTGGCAGACTCCCGGCTCCCTGAGCCTGGGCCACACGCCACAGCCCCATCTCTGGCTCAGCCTCCTGGCCAGCCCCCACGCTCAACAGCCCCAGCCAAGGGGCAAAGCGTCGCTGACAGGGGGCAACATCCCAGAACGTGGGCTCAGAGCAGAGGAAGGAGACGCCCAGGAAAAACACCTTTTTGTTCCACAGAAACGCAGTCTCCTATAAAACAGAGGCCTGACGGTCCACAGTCCATCTGTCCATTCATTCAAAAACACCTTTCTCTTTCCCCGCTCCAAAATAACGCTGAAGGGATTTTTTTTTTTAATTACATTAGGAAGGCAAGACAATCGCATATATGTCAACAGGACCACGACAGCAACGGAAAGCTGGGCAGAGCGTGTAATGTAGCAAAACAGACCAGGCTCAAGAGCCGGCTGACTGAGGGTGGGTACCTTTCCACCGACCCCTGCCCTGCTTAGCCTGGGGCACCAGTAACTGCAGGAGGGGGAACCAGGGACTCTGCTTAGCCATCTGGATTCGGAGAGGTGACCCCCAAATGGTTTCCTCACCCCACTCCCTATAGGCTGGTGGCCGCTTCTCCCACCCCCCTCAGGCAGAGACACCCCCCAAGAACCAGATCCCCCAAAGAACCCCAGCCTCCATACCATTCAGGGAGAACCACTCCAATGCAGATGCCAGCCCCATCCTCAGCGACCCTCTCTCCACAGACACCCTTCCCCCACAGAGACCCAGCCACCACCCCCACACAGAATCAGGATCTGAGTTTGAGTCTGACCATCAGTAGTTGGATGTGATTATCTGGGGACAGGGACTGAAGAACAGTGACTCCTTTAAACTTTAATTTCAGTTTCATCACAGCAACACATTACAAGGCTTCAACACGCAGATTGTGCTACAAGGCTCCATAATTACAAAGCAGCAGTCTCCCAGCCCGGCCCCACCCAGGCCTCCAGTCTGGGACCATCGCTGTTCGGTTTTACAATCCTGTGCTCTTACCACTCCTGATGCAGCCAGGACCCTTGGGTTTTGGTTTCCCCACCTCACAATACTCCGTCAGAGACCCAGGGTAGTGCCAGCTCCTAGGGGCTGCCTACTTGGGCAGACACCCCTCTTCACAAGGTCATCAATATACGTGATTTCCCCATGACATTGAAGCTAGAGCTACATTTTTAAAAAGAAAATTAGCAACCTGACTTGAAGCCTCCTGAATTCTAGCATCATCCTGAGCTGGACTAGGTTCTCCCTCCCTCTGGGGTGACTGGGGCCACAGAGAAGGGAACGGGTCCTCCCTGGTGCCACCCTGGAGACCAAGACTCTCCTTTCCTGAAGTCAACCTAGAGAGCAGGAAGCTTGCTGGTGGCTGAGTGTTTGGATGTGAAAGTGAAAGTATAGGCAGATTAGAAGAGGCAGAGGGGAGAGTGGTGGCAGGGAGGCTAAAGGCATAGGGGACCTGCACCAAGAATTCTATGAATGTTTGGGGGTGGGGTGGGGAGGTGAGGTGGGGGAAGGGAAGGATGGGGGATGAGGAAGTAATAAGTCAGCCAGCAGGGCCAGGAGGAGGAAGTGGTCTTCCTGTTTATGAGACCAGGTCAATAGAGAGTGTCTTAAACCCACCAAGAAACTGCTTTTAAAAACACCATTGGTTTTTCAGGTACTTCTCTATTTGCCGGTGAGAGCCTGGCCGGGGCAGGCATGGGTGTGGGCAGCCCTTTCCCACGCCCCCACGTCCCTGGGTGCCTCCCAGCTGGTGCCCATGTCACATATTTAAGAACTGGCAGGGGACACGCGTGGTGAGAGCATGGGTTTCTGAGAGTTAGGAGCCAGGAGTCCCTCAGGAGTCACTGAGTAAAGACAACTGCATCTTTACTCCTGTTAAAATGGCACATCATCCACTCACCTGTTTATTTTTTATGAAAAATAAGTTAATTTTATTCTATTCATGTGATATAATAATGTTAAAATATTAGTAATTAAAAAACATTTTTTTATTAATTTTTTAAACGACCGGGCCCACAGAGTGGTCCTTGTTGAGAGTTGTAGGAAGTTACCGCTGGGTATCGGGCAATATCAAGAAGCACTGACAGGACAGTCTGCTCCCACCATTGGCCAAGGTGAGGATCCAGTCACTCAGAGAGCAGAGACATGAGCAGAAGTGAGCAGCAGTTCTCAGCCAGGGGCCTGCTTTCTTGTACCAATCCCTTTTTATAGTCTGGAATCCTTTCTCATTACCTAATCGGTCCTCTCTCACTGCAGGCTCCACTCACACCTGCGCAGCTGGGTATACAGGAGGGTTAGAGACTTTACACCAGCAGCCAGGTGTGGAGGGTTGTGTGTGCTGACAGGGGACACCTCACCTGACCTTGGCTCACCCCTCTCGATGAGGGGGGCAGGGCACAGCCCAGTGTTGCAAAGGGCTGGCAAAGTGTTGAAAGAATGAAAGTCACCATGACACAGGGATATGCATGAGCAAGTCTCTCCTGCCTGTGTCCCTGGCTCCTCCACCCCAAAGAGAGACAACTCTCTCTCGCCCCTGTGTGTCTGTCTGTCAGTCCTGCTTCCTGCACCTGTACCACCCCTCCCCACCTTCTAAAGGTCTTCCACTCTGTCTTCTTAAAATAGGCCTCCACCACCCTAGGCTCCCTGCAGAGAGGATGCCATACCTGCAACACTCTCACTCTAGAGGCATATTTAAGTTCTCATCTGCCCACACCAGCTTTAACATGAGTTTCTTTTTTGTCATTTTTTGCCCATTTTGTTTTATCCACTCTTCACCTTCTCATAGTGGAGGGGAGAAGTGTGTCAAACAAACCGCAGGCATCTTGGGGCATTGCGGTAACAGCTAAGCATTTTTAAAAATCGGGGTAAACTAGAAGTGACATAAAATTGACCGCATCATCTATTTCAGTGTGCAGTTCAGTGGCGTGAGCCGCCTTTGTTGTTCTATCACCTGCACCTATTCCGGAGCAGGGTCACTAGCCAGATCTAAGAGCCTGCCTCCCAACTGCTGGAAATCACTGTTCTCTTCATCTCTCGGAATCTGCCTTTTCTAGAATCTTCCAGTGGCTGTCCTTTTGTGTTGGCCTTATTTCACATAGTGTTTAAGTGCAGGGTCTTCCCTGCCATAGTGAGTGATGGTGTTTCCTTCCTTTTAAGTGGGTAAGACTTTCAAAAGAATAATCACTACAAACCTAGTAAAGTAAGCAATAATTTCCTAGTCATCTTACCTGTTATCTTATCATCTAGTTATCTTACCTGTTATCTCTCTCTTACCTTACCATCTGACTGAGTCAGGAGATGAGTAAGATCCATGTGTTGTGTTTGGTAGAGGGCTCCCGGACCCGTCTCTGGCCAAGACAATACCTCCTCCATGGCTTTTTCTTGCTGTGTGTTGGTTGGAGAAATGAGTCATTTGTCCCATAGGACTCCCCTGTCTGGGTTTGGCTGACTCCATCTTCATGACACTGTTCTGTCACTTCCTGTGTCCCCTAAACTTCCTGAAAAGCAAACCTGGGGCTTTAGCGGATCAGGCCAAGCCCCAGTGGGCTGCATGATCCCAGTTACATCCCAGCAGGTAGCCTATGGTGTCATGTGGCCACCACCCTGGGGACATGGAGTCAGTGAACTCAGAACTATCCATCCACCACTCTTCAGCACCCATGTGTCCCTGCATCCCTTATGGCTCTTTCACTGTCCTGGCCCCAAAATTCTCTTTCTTTGTTCCATGGACTCAAACTCCTCGAGGCCCCTGCTTCTGAATCCTGTAGATTAGCAAATTCCAGAATTTTTGAGCTCTCAATTTCACCCAAGGTCACTCTTTCTGGTTAGTCTTGCGTTGCTGTGGATGGACCCCCACACAGGCACACAGACACTGGAAGGCACACCCCCCCCCCCGTGTTGATTGTGGTCCCGTGACTGAGCTCACCTCACAGTGAGTCTTCTGTTGATTCCAACCTCTCTGTGACTTGAACTTCTTGTTCTCAGTTTTGGGACTTGGTCCTGAGAACCCCTGAGATCAGCTCACCTTGAGGGTGGAGTCTGGAAAGGAAGCCCTGGTTCCAGATAGACCACATGCCTGTGGACTCAGTGAAAGCAAGGACTGGATGGGTCTACTGTGACTTCTCATCCAGGGTTTGTATTTTTCTTTTAAAAGTGAACACAAGGATCTTTTACATATTCAAAGATATAAACTTTAAGAAACTTGATACTTTTCCGAAGTTCAGAGCTGACATTGTGCTAATTCTCAGCCCTTATAAAAGAGCAGGGGCCAGAAGTGCCAACTGAAAACTCAGTCTCCCACTTACTGTGCACTCAGCCTGATTCGGAAGGGAGAACCGAGGGACCAAGAGGGAGAAGACAGGCAAAGCCGGCAGGCAGATGAGGGTGCCAAGGTGCCAGGAGAGTATGGGTCTATAGATAGAAACAGAGCCCCAGCTGCGATACTGGACTCTGGAACCAATGGAAATAAAATAGGAGGCACCAATGGGAGCTGCAGGGGCCATTTTTACTGTTCTAGCAACTGTGTTAGTGAAAAGAAATTGGAAAAATTAAAGAAATTAGATGAAAGAAATTGGTTTTAATATTGCAATTCACCCAGTATGTTCAAAATATTACTTCAACCTGTAATTAATGCAAAAGTTAGTAATGTCTTATACCTTTTTGGGGTGCTAAGTCTTCCAAACCCTGTGTGTGTCTTATACTCCCAGCATATCTCAATTCAGATTAGCTAGACCTCAGCGCAGGGTGGCATTGCCTAGACCTGAACAAACTGCTCAGACTGTTCTCTCATTCTGCAGCCTGTATAATGGACACATATCTGCATTTCTTCTAAGGTTCTGTGGGTTGCATAGAAGCTGGAAGATGAAATGGGCTTTGCAGACTCAAGCTCTTGCTACTCCCGGCTTCCACCTCAGGAGAAAGGACCTGGGAGCAGAACTAACCTATCACCCCTCTACCCGGTCACAAGACTCAGCCTCTGCTGAGCCACAGGGGGGTGCCAAGATCTGGATTTTACAGAGCAGTGTCGTTTCACAACAAAACTCCAGACAATGGGGATGAGGGTGTCAGGCGTAGTTTCACTATCTGCTGCTCTGACCATTCTACTATTTGAAAAAATGAAAGTGTGTTTTACTACCATGTCAAACTAGGGAGGGTAAGATGACCAGGCAGGCTATTCTCATAGGACAGAAGGCACACGGATACGAAAATGTTCATAAAGGAGCAAGTGGCTGTGCTTTGCTTCAAGTGTTAGCAAACCTGTTAGAAACAGCTGAAGCAAAAAAGGGGGGGGATGACTGGTTCACATACTGAAACCACAGCGTGAGGGTGCTGCCTGTTAAGCTCCTGTCCAGTCCCACAGCCCTGGCTCTGCCCTCTATCACTGCTGCAGGTGGCTGCTGCAGGTGGCAGCTGCAGCCCCAGGTTCCAGGCCTGCAGTCCCACGTTCCAGCCTGACAGGTGCATGAGTGAGCCCATCTCATGTGCTTCCAGGGGGTCCTGAGTCCATTCCTGAACCAAATGTTGTGACCCTGTCCACCCTCACTGGCAATTGGGCCTCCAGTGCACAAGGGCCAGGGGATGGGAGGGGAATGGCTGTCCCAGAGACCAGCTGGACAACCTATGTCCACGTTGCAGTGATCAGAGCTATAGGTTCAAGAAACAACAACAATTAGAATTATGTGGCCAGAACTGATTTGGGGCCTGAGATCCCATCTTACTGGCCCCATGCTGGAAGTTCTTCCTATTTCAACAAGAGTCTCCCACCCCCCCACCCCCC
>PVHY01026726.1:0-16991 GCA_004024945.1 Uropsilus gracilis
AAAAGAAAAAAGAAAAAGACAGAAGCCAAATGGTTTCACTAATATATGGGATATAGTGAAAAAATAAACAAAAGGCTTGAGGAAAAGTCTAAACCAGCTAAGCACCAAACTGAAGCATACAACTTTGGGCAGGAGGGAAAAGGGGGGAATGGTGGGGAGGGTGGGGGCGGGTAAATCCCTGGGATTACAATGATGTGAAATTTATATATAAATAAATTAAGAAAAATAAATAAATAAGGTCTGAGGGGCTAGTGCCAAGTGTGGGGCTATAGCTGGTGACACTGTATTGTGTCACTGAATGCTTCAAAACTCAATCGCCATTGAGCTCCATGTTCCAGGTACTCACGGGTGCATGGGGCTAATGGATGGTAACCTGCCGGTCTAGGGGGATGAGAAACAGGGGCTTAAAGCCTGGAGACAAGAATCACAGGGTTGGGGTGAGTATGGTGAGTCCACTTTGCTCTTTTCAGGAACATGCTCCCCCGTGGTCACGAGGCAGCATCATCAGAGGATCCTGTGGATCCTGTCATGCCAACTTGCCTGCTTGTAAAAACCAGCTCCGTGGTGCCCGGATCCAGCGTAGACTCCCCCTGCAGTGCCCTGCCCAGTGCTGGCCCAGAGTCAGCGATCGATCGCTGGTCATTACAGGAAGGACTAACTGCCCTCCTGACAGCTGAGCAATAGGCTGCTTTTCACAGCCTCCCCGATGTAGACCTTGTTATACGAGCGTCCCATACTCACCAAGCCAACGGCAGTGAGCTCACAACCTCCTTGGTGAGACATGCACAGAGCAAGTGCACTGCCTCTCCCGCCCCCGAAAGCCTGCCTGCTGCCAAAGCTGCCCGTGTCAGAAGCCGAGCTGGCCTGTTCAATTAAATGCCCTCCTCATATGCGGGAGAAACAAAGCCAATAGATGAGACAGATAAACAAACACTTGGATTCTGACAACAGATGGTGCCTACCAGTGGGAAGAGCGCATGGGGTGGGTGGATAAGGCATGGAATGGGGAAGTGGAGGCACGGAAGCCAAAGAGTTGTTGAAAGTCGAAGAGTCGAGGGCCATTTGGGCCTCAGTCAGCACTATGTGTGGTGCACGATGCCTCGCACATCCTCTGAGTAGAGAACCACACGCTTCCGACGTCTAAACAACGGAAAATACTAGGGGTTGGAGAGGATGTGGGGAAATTGGAAAGGGAAAGCAGCCAACCCTGAAATGCTACATACTGAATGACTCCATTCACGTCATAGAGGCACAAGAAACAACTCTCTAGGGACAGAAGGCAGATTAGGAGTCACTGGGATGAAGGGAAGAAGAAAATGCATACCGCTTAATGGGGATGGCACTTCCTTGTAGGGACACAAAACTGTTCTGGAAGTAGGTAACGACGTGTACTCTAACCCTCCTTTCTAAATGTCAGAGAAAATATGAGGGGTGACCTTTATTTTTGCCCAAAATGCAATGCAATTTTAAGCCACAGGAAGTGGAAATAGTTTTTCTTCCATTTCCTCCTTCTTGGAGTTTCTTCCCTTTTGCCCTATATGGTATAAAGTTGATCTGTATTCCTCCAATTCCTTTGTTTCAGTTGCAGCTGGTAGATGCCGTAACCAGGAACCCTTCACTTTTTCACTTGATTTCATTTTATTTAATGCAATCGAATCTACCAATAGAAGTCTCATTATTTTCAACATTTCCATTCCCACAGTGTCGGCCTCCCATGTGTCAAGCAGTACGTCAGGCATGTGGTAAACATTTTATATGTTCTATATGTTCAATGAATATAGAAGTGAAGATTTGAAACTCACAGAGAGCAATAATGTTGCTTAAGCCAATCTTTCCAGAAGAAAAGTCATTTCGAGATACTAAAACTGAAAGGCAAGCAAACTAAATCTAATTGGAAATCCCTATTTCCACTTGACAGATACATTCATTCATGACGAAGATGAAAAGGAACTCAACATGCGCAACGCGGCCTTGCGTTAGATGGCAGAAGGATGCAACAAATTCTCCCTGAAGTCGACATCAGAGGGATATCAAACCAGGGCACCCCGGAAATAAACAAACAGAAATAGTAGTTGACAGATGCCAAGAGCTCAGTGGACCAGTGTCTTTATCACTGTGGGGAGAAGACATCCACGGATTACCTCCCTTTGGGGCCAGAGCCGTGAGACTGCAAGGTGATGTCCATGATTCGCAGACATGTCTCTAGCACCTCCAGTAACCGAGACCCCCCTGCCCCGGCTCAGGGCCCGTTGTGCCCAATTTCAGCTTGCAAACCACATCCCCAGGCCATGTCCTGGCTCCCGATCTCCTGATTTTCGGTGATTGTGTGAACCAAGAGCTTCCAGACGGAAAGAGGGAGAAATTGAGCTGTCTCAAGTTCCCTCTGCCGGTCCTGATGCAGTGAGAGCTAGGCAGGATTCAAGGTGCGTGCTGAGAGAAGGCACAGGCTTGCTTTAAGTCCCACAAACACTTCCCTCTGGAACCAAGTAAATAAATGGAAATACTGAGACAAACAGCGAGCACAAGCTCTCAAAGAAACGAGGCTGGCCTGCAAAGAGAGCCCCCAAATTAGATTCAAGTGGCCACACCCCAAAGCTGAGAGCTTTCAGTCAGTGATGGAAGATTCTGGTAGGTTTCTCCACTCTTGCTTTTCATGATCATTTTTAAGGTCAACTATGCAAATGAGGTTTTCAGCCAAATATAAAGCAAAACGGTTAGGCAAGTGTTGAACAAACGAACAAGACGACAGGAGTCTTGGAAAGCTGGAGAGAGCTCGGACCTCGGTTGCCTGCGATCCTCACTCGCCTCACACGGGCTGAGCGGAGGAGCCTGGGATTTGCCACTTGAGTCAACATCTGTTCATGTCGTCACTCTAGACTGTCGTGCATACATTCAATGGCGTAGCTTCAAAAACAGATTCAAACTGTCAAGACTCAAAAACTGCTGAGTGAAATAGTCCCTCGCTGTGGTGGCGCATCAGCACATAGTGGGCACTGGGTCGTGGGGCATTTAAAGCCAGGAAGTTGAAGCTTTGCATCAACTATTCTGAGCGGTGTACCGCCCACTGCTATTGGCTAGATGAGTGTGTCCTGACATCCATGGCCACCATCACCGCCAGGAAAGAAACTTCAGTCTTAAAATGCCCATCCGCCCGCGAAGAGCAAAAGTTTGACTTGACAATCAGCCCACTGTGAGCGCTGTGGAAGGTCATGCATCTGGCCGTGAACCTGGCATTCAACGGACGGGGTGACTCAGCGCCTCGGGGGTGCAGGGAGCCACGCAGGGGCAGGGCACTATAGGACTCACGTTGGGGGGACCCCATTTTCCTGACTGCAGTTGCTTCTTGGCACTTTCGGAAATGTGAGGGCCTCACTTCCGCCCGCGGGCGCACCTGGGTAGCGGACATCTGCGTGGCACGGACGTCACCTCATGGCGCCTGTGAACAACAGGCCTGACGGTGAGTGTGTTGGGAGTGCGCTTCACGCAGCACGCGGCTTCGCTACAACGTGGCCTTCGTCACTCAGGCCCGTGAGGCCAAGGGCTTGGAGAGGAGCCAGTTCACAGGCCCATTTGGCCAGCACAGCCTTTTCCAGTGAGGACACTGTGTACAAGAAAAGCTGAAAAGTGAAGCAAAATTGTGGCGGGAAGTGCATCCGGGGACATGGGGGAGGCATTCCAGCATGAGGGCGCGGCTGCGGCGGCCGCTTTCCGCCAGGGATGTGCATGTTCAGGCTCCCGCGGTCCAGCATCTCCTGCGACGGGACGGGCCGCTCACTTTCCACCAGGGGCTGTCAGCGGAATGATCAATCGCGCGGCCGTCACTTTCGCCCCGAGACCCAGCAGGGGAAGGCGGGGAGCGAGACGGCTGTGGGGGAAGAATCTGCGTAAAGACAGTCAGTTTGGGGAACTGGCAAAACGGCCAAAGGAAGACATGAAGCGCAGCGGCATCTCCCTCGAAGGCAGATCCGCCTCAAAGCTCCGCGCAGCACGAAAGCCCCTGCGTGTGCCTCGGGGTGTTGACACCCGGGAGACGCTGGCATCCGCTTGCCACTAAGGGCCACGACGGCAAGCCCATCGGGTGCGGACCCCGATTTGCATTGAGAGCAGGTTTCCAAGCCATATGGACGCGATAAACAGGACACACGAAGGTGAGTGATGAAAGGAATCTCGATTTCCTACTGGCGACCAGGACAATGTTTTCGCCTGCAAATGCCGCAGCACAGAAATCCCGGCCATCAGATGGAGGCCTGCGGAGTTCTCAAGCCACCGACGGGAGCGCCCGGTCTGGGCATGCAGCGCCCACACGCGACGCAGGAAGCACGAGACAAAAGGTGCCATCAACTCTCCAGCCGTGTCTGAACGCAACACAGTGAAGGCAAAAGCAGGTCGACCCGGGCTTTGCGTCTGATCGGCTCCTGGTCGGTTGAGCTCCCGCAGGCAGGCGCGCCCGCTCCCACTCCCGCCGAAAGCGCACGTTCATGCAAGGCTCGAGCAATGCCCTCTAAAGAGCCCGCCCAGGGAAGTGATCTGCTGTTCCAAGGGCACATCGTGCCCGCTGAAAATCAATCATTCCGGCTCTGCCTTTGTCATCCGCTCGGCATGCACAGTCCTTTCTCCGAGCGAGGCTGCCCGTCGATTCTGATCTTGCACTGCTCCCTACTGGTGATGAGCCAGCAAAAGGCCTAATTAGCTTCTCGTCTTTGGCTGCTCACACCACCACGCAAGTGCACCGCAGCACCTCCCCAGGCTCGGCAGGAAGCAAGGCTGGCCGAGAATCTCCCCCAAAGAAGAGGGCACGGAGGCCTGACCACCTCACAAACCTCCCCACCCAAGCTGCATCAGAGCGCTCCCGAGAGCTCCCCAGCTTCAGACCAGGAACATTCTGGCAGGCCGGAGCCAACACGGGAGGCCTGGCTTCCACCCCATGAGTTTTGTGACGGAGCAAATCACTCCACCTTTGCAAGCTCAGTTTGCTCATGGGTGAAGGAGGAGTCGGAGGAGCCTGGTCCGTGGCTGGCGATGGCTTCATGGCTCGAGAACACTTCGTGAAATGGATGTTCCTATTGTCATTGCAGTAAAACAAACAAACCAACCAACCACCGTTTTCCTCCGATGTGTGAAGCTTGAGCCTTTTTAAATTTCTTAGCAGGTTTTTTTTGACATGTTAGCAGTGTTTCTGCATTCCCTGCTTGCCCAAAGACAAATGACGACGCCTATAGATCAAGTAAGCGTCTGTCCACGGCCATGATGCTTTTAAAAATTGTGCTTCTTCGATTGTCCTGAGTGTCAGCTTACCTTCCCGCAGATGGGGGAGGGTACATACGAGGCATTAAATGGCCCTGCATTTAATGTCTTGAACACTCAAAATTACTTCTATTCTTGCGCTAGTTTTTGGTAGAATTGTTTGCTGAGGTAGAATTGTTTCCACCCCTTGATCTGGGTGTGCACTCAGAAACATCTCAGTCAAGGTGATCCAGCCGTCCTAGTAACTGTTTATGGGCTGTGAAACAGTGAAAATTGGAGTATGTGTTGTACATGGCACTAAAGTGTGAATCCGTGGAAGCTACGCTGTGACACCTTACCGACATGTGAAGGTAAGGGAACTTGATTTCTAGTTAAGGAGAATTTGCCTTCAGATTTTAAGCTGGAAAGCACTGGGCTAACTGCTTAGAAAACAATCACAACTATGTGATCTTTTCGATTTTGGTACATAAAGGACTGAATACAAATTGAGATGTCTGTGCACTCGTCATCCACCAATAACATTTTCTGAAAGGTTTTCTTCAGGCACATGAATTAGGAAACACTGTGCTTCGAGATACCAGCGTATCTTCAGTTAAAATGATCCAGAAGCTTGAACAGCAAGTGGTCATAATGCTAATGACAGCCCCGCTCATACTGTTCCCTATCTGCCAGATATTTCTCTAAGGACTTCAAGTATGTGAAGTCACTGAATTCTATAAGCAGCCAATGACACAGCAGTTTCTAAAGTCACTGTTCTTCACAGCTGAGGAAACTGAGATAAAGACAACTAAAGAAGTGGATCCAGGTGACGTGATGGGTCTGGTACCAGAACCTGAGCCATTAACCACTTTGCTAGCCTGCCTTCGACGGAGGAATTGCTCCTTGCAAAGTGAATCACCAACACGATTTCACAACGGCTCGAAATCCGGAAACGGATCGTGTTAAATTCGGAGTCAAACAATGAGTGGGATTTTCAAGCAGCTGAAATCTTCACTATTTTGCAAAACTGCTTTCCCAACATATCTTGTTCTGACAGTATCCTTTTAAAAATAGACGCGATATCGCAATGCCTATCTGTCAGGCCGGGCCTGGAAATTCAGAACAGCCAAATTTATTTTGTTTTCGGTAATGACTCCCACTTTAGGTCTTTGTTTCATTGCTGGAAGTACAGCCGTAAGCTGGGTACCATCCCAAGCACACGCTGCCTGACTGGGGGGCGGGGGGAGCTTCCGCTTATGGAAATTCAGAGGAAAGCATCCCAAATGGCCCTCAGCACGAAACGGCAAAATAGTGTCATCACCCCCACCCCTGCTCAGTGCGGAGCTGGCCGGCACCCTGGAGGGTAGAGGTGCCTGCCAGCCTCGACTGGCAGTTAATTGGGTGCAGTACCTGTGCCCTGAAGTGGGGACATCACCTGTATCATGGATGGAGCTCAGCTTGACATTGGAGCCCCCTTAATCTCACCTTAGCTCCTCTTCATCAACTGCACATACTCACGCTTTGAACAAAGATGGACACACGGCAGGAGTTTTATTGCAAAGTCTGCACCAAGAAAAAACAAAAAAAAATTCCTGCAGTCAACACGAGTCAGTGTGCCTTGCTCCTGACCATGTTCCCCATCCCATGCCTAAGGAGACCACAAAGAATCCAATCTGGTGACTCTGGAAGACAGAACCACGCTTCCTGTCTCCCAAGCTATTCCGAAAATATATTTCAGTCCCCCCATAAGATTTTGGCATATGTGACAAGTTATTAACGTGGGGGAAATGAAAATATATATATAATGTTTTCATACTAATTACAGATTGAAAAGTACTTGATGGCGTTAGCCATGTCAGGAGGTGTGATCATTGGCAGGACGATAAAATTGCCACCGTGGCTACATTCACGGATGTGCAGATCCAGAAAAACAGAGAAATGTAAAGTGTGGATAATAAAATAGTTTCTCATAATTAATCTCATATTATCTTTGTATTCCCTCCCATACACTTGTGAAGAATGAAGAAGTTATTATACAGCCTTTAAATGATAAACTTTGGGTTTAGAAATACAATGATGTAAAATATAGATAAACATTGCTCTATATAAATACGTAAACAAAAAATATGTTCAAAAAAACAGAAAAACAAGCAAAAATATGTAAACAAAACCAAATAAATAAATAGTGAATTCTAAACTTTGGTCTACCTAAAACCAACATTTCCTGTTATATTTCATTAATTGTAACTATGCAATAAATTTAATTAAAATGAATACCTTATTTTTACATATGCGTGACAAGCCTTGCTTATGAAAATTGCAATAAACTTTCCTTTATATACACAGTTGAAGAAACTGACCATTAATAGTAACAACAGACCCAGGACTAATAATGGATTGTTTACAAAATGGTATTATATGTGACCAGGTCATATGCTACTAAAACACACCAAGATTACTGATTATTCAATACCTATGTTCATTTTGCTATCTCAAAGCATTCTAACCCCCAAAGACCCTGTGCTTGTCGAGTCTGAACTCTCTCAGATGTCTACTGTCAACCAGCAGAGAATCACAGGTGAATGGCATGCTGGGAATTCTTCAGCTTGTTCAAGTGAAGAGGGAAGACAAGACCGCGGTTCATCTGACCCAGGCATGGGAGTCCTGATGGCTACCTCTCTGCACACAGCAGGCCTCCAGTGCCCTAAAGCTTAAAGGAACTTGATTTACAGGCTTTGGTGCGGGGCAAAGGACTTGGGTCTAAGAACACAGCTATGTGGACAGACTTTCAGAAGAAACCTATCCATGGTGGGGAAACTTGAGCCCAAAACATGAATCGAGGCCCAGCCTGGCAGAAGACCTCCGAGCTCTCCAGTAGGTGCTCAGGATCCGTGGAACCGAGGCTGCTTCCAACAACCACAAGGGCTGTCAGGACGTCACAAGTCACGAGACACACATGGTTGCAAGCACGCACGGCCTGTGTGCACCTACAATCTGGCGAGTGTCCCCACTCGTCAAAGTGCATGCTAGATACACAGACACCTTTGCTCAGAAGCTCCCCCACTCTTCTCACTGAACTCAGCCATTCTCGACTTCCTTCCCTTGTCTCCTGAATGGCCCGCAAGAACCCCAGTTGTGAGCTTGCTCTTCTCAGATGGCTAATCAGCAGCACCCAAAGAAGGCATCTAAGAATGGGGCCCCGGCTGCAGCTGGCCAATGTGGAAGGAAGCAAGCATGTACTTCCGCACTTGATCTTAGCCAAAGGCCAAGAGGGATAAGCATGTACTTCCTCGGCTACCCGGGGCTGTTGGGTTGGTGAGTTGTCCTCATTTGCAAGAGCCCAACTTTCTGCCAGCGGTTCTGGCACAGCCCTGGTTGCCCACTTTAGAGCGGGATTTTCACCTCATGGCATATCTCGGCCATACATCTGCCTGGCCTGTCCTTAAGGTTAAAAAGCCCACACCTGAAAGACCACTCTCCTTACAAATCCCAGCTTGATGTTTGCAAGCTTCCGTGAGGCAACGAGAACCTTGTGGATACAGGGAGACACCGTGACTTCCAGTGCCAGCCGTACCAGCCATTCAGCATCGGCTGATGCAGCAGCTGTGAGCGTCTGGATAAGGCAAAGGATGCTGCGAAGCTCACAAGATACAGCTCTGAACTGTTTTCAACCCCTTCATGTCTGCTTGGCCCCCTTGTTTCCCTACGCTGCCCCCCCACCCCGTGTCAGTGTGTGGTACATACAGAAACAAATGGAGAAAAATGCCATAAATCTATATACAGGCAGGGACTGTACTTTTGCAGGGCCATTAAGATAACTCTGGCGAGCTCACCACGCGCCAAGGCCACCCCAGAAGGGAAAGAATGAACTTACAAGCAGAAGTTTCTCCGGGGTCCTTGATCTTCTCCAGAAGTCACCGAATTCCCATGGATTTCAGCAGGAAATTGGCTGCTAAGCGTTCCAGGGGCCTGGGCCTGGAGTGGGACCAGCAGCTACAGTTGGCATCCAGGAACACTTTGCCTTGGCTCATTAGTGCTTAAAAGGAAATAAAATACTTTTCATTTTGCTTTAATTGCATCTTTGTGAAAGGAAAAATTATGGAAGTCAGTGGAGAGAAATACTTTTTCTTCCTTATTATTTATTCATATGCATTTTAAATCATATACTCAAGAAGCCAAATTCCAACCTGCTGGGGTGAATCTCCGTGCTTTCCATCTGTTCACCTGAGTCAACAAGATGCTCAGGTTTTGGCCTGTGTTTCCACAGTCCAAAGCCAACAGAGGCTGCACCAGTTACCTGTGATAGGGAAGCTACTTCTTTTCTTCACAAACAACAGGGAGACAACAGGATGCTGACGCTTCAGACATGAACAAGAGCTGGCCCAAAGGCCCACTCCCCACCCTCGGGCCTGGCTAGAGATCAGAAGCAAGTGTTTTTCTCTAACTAATAAACTAATTGATTGTTTTTAATTTCCAACTGCCCTTACTGTGATTTTACAGTCATTCCAGGAAACGAAAGTTGGTAGGAAGGTATTTTCTCAAGCAACATTTTCACGGGACTTGAGCTTCTTATGGAGGGCAGATTAATTGATTTATAGGCAGCATGACACTAGCAACGCTAACAGGAAATATAAAGAGAGGAACTTGTGTTATGTCCTGGGCTCAGGCAATCTGCATTAGGTAAAAAAAAAAAAAAATCATTTCCCGAACTGTCTGTCAGCCAAAGTGCAGTTTTTAAATCATAAAACCAAGCCACAGATGCAAAGGTCACCCAGCATAAAATTATGAGAATAACTAGAGAGAAAAATTCCTTTATGTGTCAAGAACAGGAAGAGATTTTGCGTTTCGCTGCAAAAATTTACAGTCAGCAGCTGAAGGCAGAAAAAGCAATAAATTATAACAATTAAACCCAAACTAACTTGCCGTTTCTATCCAAGGTCATGGAATTTGATAAAAAAAAGTCATAACATGATGTGAGACAGCCAATAATGCGCAGGGTAAACTGTGCGTATTGCCAACTCTGTACATACACACGTCTAATTTTCATATTAACTTCTTGTGTTTATGTCCTGTTCATGTCACTTATGAAATAAGAAGGATCGAGAAAAGACCCCTTGGAGGCCAGTGGTCTCCAATCAAGAGATTGGATCCATGAGACGCAGACTAAGCAGAGCTTCCCTGTCCAAGTTTGGGAAAAAGCAGAAGCTGTCATGTGAGCGCATTTTATGTGTCAACCTGGCCAGCTATTTGGTCAAACATTTTTTTAAAATGTTTCTTTGAAGATATTTGTCATGAAATTAGCAACATGCAAGTGAGTACACCTGGAGGAAAGCTGCACCCCCCCCCCACACTCACACAACATGGGTGGGCTTCACGCAGTCTGTTGAAGGACTTAAGAGAAAAGACTTCCTCCAAAGAACAAGAATTCTGCCTTTGGCCTGAGCCCACAGCAGACCTTGGACTTCCAAAGCCTCCACAATTGTGTGAGCACTTCCTTAAAACAGTCTCTGGCTAGATGGTGAATATAGGGAGAGCAGTAGCTATCAGCTGTCTAGATAGATAGAGCTGGTACTTATCTAGATAGATATTTACACATCTCCGTCTGTGTCTCCATCCTGTTGGCATTTTCTCTAGATAACCCTGATAAATACAGGTAGGGCAAATAACATCTACCAGAAAGCTGATTATCCTCATATTGGTTACAATTTGCAGGCAACAACACAACAAATACGTATAAGAAATTAGATGTCTGTATATCCCCAAGCATACCCTGAATAACTGTATGTAAAACTGAGTACCTTATACATAGTAGACTTCCAATAAATATCTGAATGAGCAAGTGTGTGTTATAAACATGGCTGACTTTTACTTGCAAAGCCCCAAGCCACATGAAATCCTAGATAGTTGAGTATATTGATCATTCCAATAAGGAAGCTGAAATGATTAAGTTTAAGGAAAACCTAGCCTTGAAAAGACTAAATTTAAGAAAACCCTGGCCTATAGTTTCACACCATAAAGAGAGGATTGCAGATCTGACTGGAAGTTGGCAGTCATTCAATCCTCTCCCTGGTACACAAATAACATGTATTAGTTTTCTATTGCTGTGTAGCCACAAACTCAGTGGCTTGAAACAACACCCATTTATTTGTCCACTATGATGCAGGTCAGAAGTCAAAATCAAGGTATCAATGGTTTGAAAATCAAGCTGAGCTGAACTGGGCTGGGCACATTGCAGGCTCTGGTGGAAGAACCTACCTGCAAGCTCATTCAAGCTGTGGGCACAATTCAGTTCCTTGCAGTTCCAGGACAGAAGTGTCATTTCTTGCTAGCTTTTGACCATAGACCACTCTCAGTTCTTCGTGTTCCCTCTCTGATCCTTTTCACATCGTCTCTTTATATTCAACTAAGCCGCAGTATATTCAGTCCCTTCTCAATCTTCGTACCTCTGACTTCCTCCTCTGCTGCCAGATGGAGAAGATGCTCTAATTTTGAATGGTTCACACGAAGGTCAACTGATTAATCATCTTCATTACATATACAAAATTCTTTTTGCCATCTAACAAATATAGTCATCGGAGGAGGAACGCCCATGTCAGGGAGTGGGAGGAAGCTCATGGGAGCCATCTTAGAATTTTGCCTACAAAGACTTACGCAGACTGTTAGAGAGAGTTATGCATGGTGCTAGTTAAAAAGGTAAGGAAGACTATTCAAGACTATTGAAATATAGGCGAGACTGTTATACTATGGGGAAGAGACTGGATAAAAGTCCCAATATTGCAGGAGTAACTAGGGATTTATAACCTATGTAGAGTGAGGAGACCAGAGGATGAAAAATTACTAAGAGGAGTGTGATTACATACCAAGGGTATCAAGTGCGAAACTGGTTTAATGAGATTCTTGGTAAAGAAAGGCCAATGGCTTAGCTAGTGAGAATGGGGCATAAGGAATTTGATCAAGCATAAATGATAAAGGAATTGGAGCATGATTAGATATCAAAGGTGATAGAATTCTCTATACATTGGCATAGCAAGATTCTTTGCTAAAACTGAACTCAGCAGGCCAAGGTCAAAGTCTATTGAGAAGGGGCCACAGAGAAGACTTCCTAAGTTTGAATGAAGTGGGAGTTGTCAAAATATCTGGCTGTCTTACAAGCAGAGCTCAATCACACAGTAGGGAGACTGTCTGATTTTTCACATAGTGGTAGTCAATGATTGTCATGAATTCCTTGCCAGAAATAGCTCTCTCCAGATGATCACAGGGCGCTCTCCCAGGGAAGGAAGAATAGATGGGCAAAGGAGATAGAAAGGGGAAGTCAGAGGGTTGAGCCAATGAACTTTCTCTTAGTGAATATGCCTAGAAATAATCATGGTCATTTGCTATGATGATCATCTTCCAAGAGATTTTATTAACACCTCCTATTCTAGAGCCTTGAATTCTTCCTTATTTTAATCATCAAGCAGCTAAAATGCTTCATGCAAATCAGTGCATGCCATTCACAGCATTGACATTTGAATATATTTCCATCACAAACCATTCTTTAAATCAGAAATATGAAGTACAATGCAGGAAATAAAGTAGACAATGTACATACCTTAGTGCCTTTGTTAAGGAATTTAAGCTACTATATTACAGTTGTGATGCAGAAATCCAGAGCAGATTCAAATGCCTAGAGATACATTTGAGCTTGAAATATATCTCCTTTCTTTAGAGTTCAAGCATTCCTCTCTAATTGCCTACTTTTCAGACATAAACATGGCAAGTAAAAGTGTCAAGGTTGCTAGAGCCCTTACAGATGATCTAGTTACCTAAACTCATCAATATTCACAAGAAGACACTTGGCTTAGTGGGGGTCTAAATCCTTCCATGTGTGAAATGACAGCTCTCAAGTCTGTTTTAGGTTATTCTAGAAAAATTCAGCTACAGAGCAGCTCTAACGTGAATCTATTTAGACAAGTGGAAGATGACATTAACATGACGTGACTCTCCCACCTCCACTCTACCCTCAATTCCTATATTCTCTAACCAAACTGTGAACTGTATATCACCATGACCTCGCTTATCTGTCACCTAGATCTAGAGGATCTTACCTCACCACTGGGACTTATTCTTTAAGATAAATTTGTAGCACCATCTCCTTTCTGTATCTTACCCGAACATGTCCCCTACTTCCAAAGCAGAAAACATGGTTTCTTTTCATCTGGCATGTGTCATGTATCATATAATGTGATGATTGTGTCCTTAAATGTTTATCTCTTCCTCAAGACCAAGCACCTTATCTTATTTTATTTTTATTTTATTTTTATTTTATTTTTATTTTATCTTATCTTATTTTTTATTATCGTCCTCTAGCTCAAAGCACCTATCTATTATCATCCTCTAACACAGTATCTTCTACAATGAACTTGAGAATCTGTAGCATTCAGTTGATTTGGTTCATTGATCAGTCTGCTGGTTGGTAGATTGATTAGTTGGTGCTGAATTAAACTGATGAATATATGGTAGATTGGTTCATTGGCTGAATGGTAGATTTTCCTAGGTGTAAATATGGTAATTCTTGAGTTCTTTCCTGGGTGTAACCAAATAAGACCGTTCACTCTTTGACAGGAAACAAAATCAGGTGATCTCAATGGGCTGATCTGTATTCAAATGCTTATTTCATCACCCCAATGTATCTAGAGGAACTGAAGCCTCAGCTGGGAAGACAGGGATTGGAGACTTGCTTAGATTACCAATAGACTTCACCATTTTGTTAAGACTATTATGTGTAGATGCCACTTAAGAGTTGTCTCAATATGACAATGGACTTAAACATATAAGTCATGTCTCCTGATACTCTTTAAATGATAGAGTCCCTTCAAAAGAGTGTTACATTTAGAAGCACAGCTCCATCCCCATTGCCCATTTTTACTGTACTGCATAATTAAGCACAGCTCAAAAATCAAACCTCATGTTTGCTTGTTTTATTCTGTTCCACGACGAGAAAGCCAAACGGAACCCACTTGTCAATAGCCTATTGAATAAAGGCAAAAGATCTTCTACTGGTACCTTTCACTATAAGGCAAAGTCCTTTCTATACAATGCAAACAACTTTAGAATCCTTTCAACCTATGGGACTTTCCCTGTCAACTTACACTACAAAAGGGGATTCAGGTTTTCAATTACATTCAGGTGCTCAAAGATCCCACGTCAGCACACCAATGTTTATTCTGAATTCCTGGCCTGTCAGAGTGATCCTCTACCAATGTTGTTTGATTACCCCAGCAGCTCCTTACGTACCCCAAGTTTGAAGTCAATTTAGAGATGCTTCTTAATATGTTTCAACTACAAAGAACACTGCCAGCGCCAGTGACAGTCACGTCCACAGAGACTTGCCCGTAGGTGTTTCCAGAAAACGAGAGGAATGCTCAGCAACGTGGCCCTGTCTACAGCATGTAGAGCTCTACAAACAGGCCTGCCTGCTGTGACATCTTCCTTTCCTTGTCACGGCCAAAGGAGGCAAAAACAAGCCTCTGTGCTTTCCAGGAGTTGGCCTCCACCTTTACTCTTCAGGATGGATCGTCCCTCCCCCGAAAGAGATTTCTTCCTAGAGTAGACACAAAGATGGAGAAGCTGGCTTAGGAGAGAGCTCTGAGTCTTTGACACCAGGACTTGTCAGGTTTTAATGTGAGAACAAAGCATGTGCTGAGTTTCTCGAAACGCAGACACGGATTCAGTGGGTCTAGGCTGGAGTCTAAGATTCTACATTTGAATGAGCTCCCCACAAAAGCAGTGAGGCTTGTCTGTAGCTGAGACTTTGAGCAGCAAAGGGTTGATCCTCTCCTGCAAACAGTATACACTTTCCTGCAAAGGAACCCATCTGTGTCGCTGCAGATGAACATGACTTTTGCCACCTCATTATTCCTTCTTTTGCTCCATAGGTTTCTTTTTTCTTTTTCTTTTTATCTACCTATCATCTGTCTATCTATCTATCTATCATCTATCTACCTATCATCTCCCTACCTATCTACCTACTTACCTACCTACCTATCTATCTATCTATCTATCTATCTATCTATCTATCTATCATATGTCTACTTTTGGTTATACATGGTAGACTACTTATTTATTGCGAACTATTCCATACATTTTTCTAGTATTGCTTTGTAGAAATGCTGTCTGGACAGTTCCTCATTTTTACTGGAGGACAGTACATGCTTACACCCCAAAGACATTGTTCCCTTTTGAGTCCATCGACTCTTATTCAATTGGAATATGCAGCTGCCCATCCTGGAAAGCAAGAGAACAATATTCCTAGTCTCTGAGGTGCTCAGGAGAACTACACACACAGCTTCCCTTTCCTGTCTCGAGAACCACACAAGCCCTCAATGAGAACACTAAGGACCTCGCCCCGATTGACCCTCCCAGCAAGTGCACAGGGAATAGTTTCTAGGATAGTTTTCAGTTCAATGGCTCTGTCTTTGCCATCCAATCCAAATGCTCTCCTCAGTGGCTGGACACTGTTATCCAAAGGCACTGTCTCTCATAATCACTTGTGCCACAAACACTTTTGATCATGGGTTTTGCTGTTTCTTTGAGGACATTTTCAGGATGACTGCGAATGTAAAAGTTGGGGATCAAGAAGCCCTCTTACTGGCCTGTCCTCTCATCTTCCTTCCTGCAAAGGCCAGGATTTCACGAACATTTCCCTAAAGACTCCTTTGAGGGAGGCGAGCTAGAGACACCTGCTCTAACTTACTGGATTCATACCTAAAGGCACCTGTCTTAGGAGCATATTGAAAGAAACTCCTCCCACATCATCAGCACAGGGCTTCAAAGAGCTTTCAAAGAATGCCATCCTTTCCAACTCCTTTATCTCATCATGAAAGTACCTGCAAGTCATCAACTGCTCTACTCCCATTATTACTGAACTTATTATTAAAAGAAAAAGCCAATAACCTAGCTTGACAGCCAGAGCCCACAGGCTTCCCCATCAATGAGAAGCTTCACTCCTGTCACAGCACTGTCGCCTACCAGCAGCATGGACTTTTCCAAAGAACTTACCTCCCTGAGACCACACTGGCCTTATTAATCGTGGTGAGGATTAGACGCATGTGAAGGAACGGTGGAACCTCGCTCTTGGCAGAGCGTACTGAGCTAGGCTGGAATCCTCTCTGTATTTCTGTGTCTGTAGCTGAAAACAAAGATGAAGGTAGCTCCGCTAAGATGAGCTAGCTACCTCATCAGGTGATGGAGAAGAAATGTTGCAATATAGGGATGTCAACAGAATGCATCCAGACACAGCCTGGTAGGTAGTGACTCCTACATAAGTGCTCACAGGTCATCATTCCATTGTAAATGTTGTTAATAGTAATGCTAATGATCACAGAGTCTCTGGAGCATGGGCCTGTAACACAAGGGCAAGAAGCTCCAGCTTCCATGGAGTCTCTTGAGTGTTTGAACTCTATAGATCTACCAGTTCCCTGTTCACTGGCTCCCACCTGCTTTTACCCCACAATCACCTGCAAGATTTTAGAAGGTAAACAGAGTGCCCCAGCAGACCTGCTGCTTCAGAATCTTCAGGGTGGGGCCAAGGCATGCTTCTGCCATGAGAGTCACAGTTGACGTGATGTAACCACATTTCAAAAAAACTGACATGGCTATATATGCCAAGGTTCTCCCACCACGTTGCCACCCATGAACCATCATCTAATCTCTTGTGCCCACCCCTCCCTCAATACCTACCCTCCCCCTCGCTTGCTCAATTCTTCAGTTCTTTTTTGTTTGTTTTC
>PVHY01026727.1:0-16987 GCA_004024945.1 Uropsilus gracilis
CTGACATGGTTCCTTCTAGGTCCGTCCAAGTTATCACGAATGCATGAAATTTGTCTTTTTTGATTGTGGGATAATCTTCTATTGGGCAAATAAACCACAACTTTCTGACCCATTCCTCTGTTTTGGGTGAAGTTATTTTAGAAAACCATTCATCTGAGTAGGGGGGCCCATTCTGGGAGTGAGGAACCTTAAATATATATTTTTTACATCGCAGTATTCCCCATAAGCTGCAAAACAAACATAATCACTGGATTCTTTTGGGTTAAGGGTGGGAAGTTGGGCCGAAGGCTAACTGAGAGTTGGGGGCTTTAACCAAGAAGGTAGTTTTCTTTTGAATGGAATGTTGGGGTGAACTGGAGCCACGTCAAAGTCACCCCCTTTGAAGATGCCACCACTGAGCAAGTTGAGATACAGCTTTTGGTGCGAGCAACTTAACAAGGACCCCAACATCTGCTTTCTTTGCAGCATGGGGGGCTGTCTCCCAGGCTGGGTGTGTGGGCCGGGCAGGGCCAGGGAATGCCTCTGTTACCCCGGGAGAATGTGCATCATCTAACCTGCCATCTAACATCCCATCCGCACTGGGCCGAGTCCCCTCACCCCTCTTAGCTAAGCAAGACCCGAACAAGCCATCCTGTTTGGTCAACTGCCCTGGAGTCTGGGGAATTCAGGGCTCATGGAAAAAAGGACCAAAGTCTGTAAAGTTGCATGTAAGAGTCGCCCACGCTGAGCCACCCCAGAGTCGTGGCCATTGCCCGTTCGTCCATAGGCCACATAAACTCAGATGACGGAGGCTCTTCCTAGACCTATGGCAGGAATGGTCAATTACAAGGAATGACCCATCTCAGCCTTCTGTTCACTGCGGTCAATAGTGTTAACCATGCAGTTTAATGCTTAAAATTAAAAGACCAGAGTAAACAAAGAAACAGATGAGACTACTTCCCCAGAAAGATACCAGGAGCGACCCAATAAGGATAAAGCGTGACCCTGGGCTGAGCTGGACCGTGCTGGGTGTATCCGAGCTATTGTTTTCCAGCTGGACTCTGCCAATTGCTTCTGCTGCTGTTCTGTGGCTATCCAGACAGATGACCCATTAGAAGGACACTTGGTTTACAGGGATCGTTTTAAAGAAAGGCAGCTCTGAGCGAGTAGAGGCTCTGTGACTCAGGCCCTCTGTCCCCACAAGGTGAGCAAAATGAGATCTCAGATGAAGCTTGGGGACCCCAGACCCAGCGGATTCGCCACCACCAAGGGAGTCGTGTGATAACACATGAATGATGGATGGAACAGGGCATGTTGGGAACGTACAGGCCCACAGCCGTACGCTGCGGATAACTCGAGTGTCAGCACTTCATCCTTTCCATTTCAGTACTTTTCGTGCTTAAAATTAGCAGTAAAGAAAGAATTGACAAAGAGAATGTGATGATAGGTCTAATAAAGTTCACTCTTCTTAGGATGAATTGAGCTGGATTGCGCAACACTTTCATGAAATGGGATGACTATTTAATAAAGTGAATACAAAATATGTAACAATTAGAGCCGGGCACGGTGGTACGTGCCTGTAAGCGGCAGCCTAGGAAACCGCGGCAGGGACCGGGCATCACGGTTTGAGCCCTGTTCAGGGCAACGTAGCGAGACCCAGTCCCCAAAAAATAGCTGGGCATGGTGGCACGTGCCTGTAATCCCAGCTACCTGGGAAGCTGAGGCTGGGGATGGTTTGAGTCCCTGGTACCCCAGGCAACATGAGCCTGAGGTTCCCTGGGCAAAAATAGCAAAACCTAGTCTCAAAAAAATAAAAATAAAAAAGTAACAAATAACTGGATACCCAGGCTGATGTCAGGGTATAACTATAATAGGTTTCATACTTGAGATTCAGTTTAATTGACTCATCTCATAATGAATAAATGTTTCAAATTTAAATCTGTAAAGGAGATTTCTATTATTATGTCCATTATTTTTTAAATTAATTTTTTGATTGATGGCACATATCTATATTTTACATCATTGTTTACCTGGAGGTTCTCCCACCACCTTATCACCTGTGAACCATCTTAATCTCTTGTGCCCATCCCACCCCCAATTTTACCCTCCTCCCCCTCTCCTGCTCTGCGCTTCAGTTCTGTTGACAGTTTTAAATTTTTCTTGTCCATTTGTTTGTTTTCCCTCTATCCCTCATCTAAGTGAGATCATCTCTTTTTCTTCCTTGTTTATTTCCACTAACATGATTTCCTTCTAGGTCCATCCATGTTATCACACATGGATGTGTGTCTTTTCTGATTTTCAAGTTTGTCTTTTCTGATGGATGAATAATATCCCTTTGCATCATGAGCATGATCTGTCATTTAAGCCATTACGTATATTTTGCTTACTGAGATTCTGAGAAGGAGTTTCTTGAAGAAACAGATCTAAATGTGCCTAAAGAGAAAAAACAGCAGATTGGAAAGGCCTGTAGGAGTGTACCCTGTGGGATTCCTCAAGCTTTGGGGTTCCTCAAGCTGTGTGATTGAATCGTACAAGCTAAGTTAGCTTGCGGAGGACCTAAGCCAGATTTACCTTATTAGGAAGAAGGGCGCTGGGCATGTGAGGGTCCCCACAGGTTTCTGAGTGGGTGTTTGACCTCTGTGAGTTGACCCCAGTGTTGACTCAGACTCTTGGGAGGGCGAAGATAATCACCTTCCCCACCAGGAAGCCTCTCAGCCACTTTCTCCGGCTTCCTTCACCCTCTGTTAGTTCCTTCCTTGATTTCAGTTCTTTCTCTCCCATTGTATCTCTGATTAACATTTCACTCTCACCTAGACATCATGCTTTCCTTCCTCCATAGGTCTAGAGGTAGATCTATTTTCTGTACTCCTTCACTCAAGCTCTGAATATGGGTGAATTTTTGAATGAACTGTAGGAAAAGTTTGTAGAAAAATCAAAGGAAAACAGCTGACCCTGGGTGCGCACTCCTTTAATCCAGCCTTGGGAGGTTGAGGCTTGGAATTGCTTGAGTCTGTGGGTTTGAGACTACCCCAGGCAATACAGCAAGACCCAGTCTCAAACAAACAAACAAACAAACAAACAAACAAACAGATAGCAAGGCATGATGCCATGCGCCTGTAATTCAAGTGCTGGGAGGCAAGAGACCTGGAAGGAAGGAAGGAAGGAAGGAAGGAAGGAAAGAAAGAAAGAAAGAAAGAAAGAAAGAAAGAAAGAAAGAAAGAAAGAAAGAAAGAAAGAAAGAAAACATAACCACATGGAATGATTTGCCTAAAGAATGTCAATTACTCACTCTAGTAAATTTATAGTTTTTTCTAATTTTTTCTTCATCTTCATGTGATGCATCTCTGTGAACCAAAGCAAGAAAAAGAGACCTAACAATTCATGGTAATATTATTTACAGCCACCGGAAATTGGAAATGAAATCAATGCATGTTGAAGCACCGGGGTAACACTTCAGAGTCTGCTTGTCACAAACGTCATCGGAATGTATTTCGCTCATTTGAATTCGTCTGTCCTGCTTTACCAGATTGATTGATTGATTGATTGATTGATTGATTGATTGATTGAGACTAAGTCTTGCTGTGTTGTCTGGGGAACCACAAGTTCACATTGCCCTGGGTTCCTTGGACTCAAGCGATCCCCAGACTCAGCCTCCCAGGTAGCTGGGATTACAGGTTGCGCCACCACGCTCAGCTATTTTTTTGAGACTTGGTCTCGCTGTGTTGCTCTGGGTGGGTCTTGAACCCGTGGACTCAAGCGATTCCTAGTCTCAGCCTCCCTTCCTAGGCTGGGATTAAAGGCAAGTGCCACCACGCCTGGTCCTACTTTACCAGTATTTCACTAAAAGGAATTTCTTTTATGTTAAGAAGCAAATCAAATACCTTATATTTCTAGGGGAGATGATATTAAGATGGCGATTAAACTGCAGAATGTAGTGGGTACCCAAAGGGAAGTCACCGGCACATGGCATTATGGGATCCCTGCCACTAGGGAATGTATGTTCAGTCTCTAGGCTCTTCAAGAAGGAAAGACATCTTGCAATGGAGCGGCTTTTGGTAGGTGCAAAAGTTAGTGTTGGAGCTGGACCTTGGGGGAAAGGCAGAACTGAAGGGGAGACGATGCCAAGTGGTAGTAGAACACAAAGCAAGGTAGAGGGAGAGAGATGATGAGTGAGCACACATCTTTTCTAAGCAAGTGTCAAGCAAAGGCCTGGAAAAACAGGATTAAATAGTCAGGCTTCAGTTTCAGCCCTGCTCTAGTAAAGAGACGCCACCAAACACCCACTCCATCTCTACTACACCCAGATGTTACCTGATGGGGCCACTCCTTCTGCCTGCTAGTAAGAGGAAGGAGAGAATAAGACCAGTAGCTGTTCAACCTACTTATTCTCTGTCTCCCTTGCCAGGCTCTTTGTGAACGTTGACTGATGTTCTGAAGAGAACAGTAGAAGCAAAAGAAAGACTGCAATTTTGACAGGGAGGACTCCGTAAGGAGTGGGAGTACCTCCATAAAGTGTAGGAAGAAAGAAAGGTCAGGCCTGGGGGAGAATTTCCACCAGAGCTTTGGGAGAAACACGGGGACCATTGCTAAAATGCTTTGATAAGAAGGTGGGGTTCAAATGCTAAGTTTAGTTTGAATATAGTTTAAAGTCATTTTGGGGGTAAAAAAAGAGATTTCATCAGAATGATACAACTTTCACTAGAGTTAGACCCAGAAGTGAAAGGGGTAGATGCCCCTGTTGTCACTGGGTATACTATCTGGTATTGTGGGAGTTTGGTTGACACCTGTTGGAGGAAGAATTGGCATGAGGGGAGCCAGGAACCAGAGAGAGAGTTGGTAGAAATAGAAATTTAGGAAAATATAAGCTATAATGGACAGTGTAATACAAGGGGAAAAGAGGCAAGTCCCAAATTGCTCATCAAGAGTACAGATAATGTGGATCATGGATACAAACCTTCTTCATTTAAAGATTTGAGAAATGAAGAACATTAAAATTACCAAGAAAATTAATTTTGAGGATGATTTTTTAATGGCGTCCTGCCCCCATTTTTAGTTACAAATAGCATGAAGATGCAATAATAGCTCATTTCATATCGGTCTGTGCAAATCGTTTTGTAATGAAAAATAATAGCTGTCTTTTGGCTCAAATAATTTTTGATTTACCGGCTCCTAAAGAACATGTGAAGTGGTAACAAAACAAAGAAAAAATGAGAATTTACTCAGAATGAAGAGAAATAGGTCAGGTCTAATCATGATGAAAACCCAGTGAAATACACTGGAGAAACTGCAAATAATAATAATTAAAGTGCAGCGTGTTATTATCTGTTAGCACACCTTCCAAATTACCTGTGGTGCCAGAAGCAGCAACAAGACCGGAGAGTTAAAAGAAATCTCTGACATTTTGTGCCATAGATGGTGCATTCACTGGCCCAGGGAATAAGGCCAATGTGTGGCCAAAGTGGAGAAACCAGGAGGAGGTAGCAAGATGGGCATTTTCAGATGGAGCACAGGTACAGCTGGGACCAGGACGAGGTATTCACTTTCTGGGAACAGAAGTAACCTCCCCAGTATGTGAAGCATGCAAGCTTCGTGGCTATGGTGACATCTAGTATTGGTCTTATTCTCAGCCGTCTTTTTTGGTGGGAATGTGGGATAAGAAAAACTCATGGGAGGGCTGAGAAAAGCAAAAAGGTTTCTAAGGAGAGAGGATGTCTGAAACGAAAGGATGTTTTAAGAGAATCTCAAACTTCAGTTGAATCAGAATTTAGGTTCACCCCACAAGGGAAGTTTACTAAGGTCTCATCACTGCTGGCACACTGTGTAGGTGTGCGAAGGAGAAATGAAGCTACTTCTTTGGCCTGACAAGCTTTCTCCTTGCAAAAGTAATGATTATGCCAAGAGACACGAATCAATGACTCAACTGCTCGGCGGAGAAGGCACTCTGATCCTCCTTACAGGGGAGGACAAGGAAAAGCCACCTCCAGTCTTGGCTGGTTCTGGACACACCCTAAGAAGAGGCTTCTGTATCCACACACCACACATGGGGCTTCATCTAACCAGGGATCTGATCTCTCTGGAACACAGAACTCTCCATGCTGAGCAGTCAGACACCTTCATTAGAAGGAGGCTGAGCCTGCAAGGAAGTAATAAGCAGGTTGGATGAGGAATGTTGTTTCAAACTTGAGAGGACAGAAGAGGTTCATCTGGGGTCACAATCCAGTCTTCAGGCTGCTGAAGCTCCCTGGAGTCAGAGAAAGAATCTTTCTGGAGTCCACAGAATTCTAAATCCCAGAGGAGTCGCAATCCAAAGACTCTCTGGGGTTAAAATTTTCTGGTTTCTAACGCTAAGATTCTATGATGATTATAAAAGAATAGAAAGCGTATCTTATACTAGTAAGACTGGCCCATATTAAAAAAAAAAAAAACGGGCAACAACAAGTGCTGGCGAGGATATGGAGAGAAAGGAACACTCTTACACTGCTGGTGGGATGCAAACTGGTCCAGCGACTATGGAAAACTGTGTGGAGGACCCTCAAACTAGTGAACATGGAACCACCATTCCATCCAGCAGTCTCACTACTGGGAATTTACCCAAAGGTTACAAAAACACTCATTCAAAAGGACCCTTGGACTCATATGTTTATCGCAGCACTATTCACAATAGCCAAGACATGAAAACAACTCCAATGCCCCCAAACTGATGAATGGCTAAAAAAAGATGTGGTATATTTACATAATGGAATATTATTCATCAATCAAAGACAAACTGATGTCATTCACAGCAACATGGATGACGCTAGAAGGAATCATGTTAGCAAATAAGACAGAGAAAAAGAGAAATATGGAATGGTCTCACTTATATGAGGGAAATAAGGAAAACAAACAAATGGACAAGGAAAATTTAAAACTGTCAGCAGAACTGAAGCATAGAGCAAGAGAGGGGGAAGAGGGTAAAATCAGGGGAGGGGAAGGGCACAAGAGATTAAGATGGTTCACTGGAGATAAAGTGGTAGGAGAACCCTGGGGTAAAGAATGATGTGAAAATATGCACATGTATATACTTACACACACATACACACATATGCATATACATGCGCAATCAAATTTAAAAATAAAAGTTAAAAAAATAGAAAGCATAATCATCAAGATTTAAATGAAAAATATATTTTAATGGGGGGGTGATGTTAATTATTTTCCTATAATGCCATGTTTCTCCTGTCTCATTCAAGTCCCCTTTAAAAAAAAAGAGGATGTAAAATTTTACATCTGTATTTCCAATGAAACCTGGGCTATTTTAATAAAGATTTTAGTGCAGAATGGGAAAAATCAAATCTACCCGTCAAGCTTTTAAACCCTAATGCTTTTTTTCCAGTTGAAGATATTTCCCATATTGATTTACTCAAAACCTAATACCCCAGGAGTACCTGTGAACAAACAGAAAATCTAAACCTCATTGATTCTGCAAGGGACTGGAAGGTTTGCTCGAAATAAGTTCTCTTGAAATTAAACACCTGGTTTGACAGCTTCACTAATTACAGTGCACTCCTATAGCGGAAGGCCAAGACCTGCCGTTAAGCAGACAGATTAGCCACAGTAACTCAATAAAACAACTATTTAGTAGAGACAAACCCTGGGAGAGAAACCTAAGAAGTCATGTGCATATCCAAACAGGCGGCTGCAGTGTAAAGAAATCCCCTTAAGTCACTTTCGGCTTCATTAGCACATGAAAATAGGGTAATTGAACATTCTTCAGCCTTCCATCAAGTGCCAAAATCAATCATTCATGGAAATTAAGTTTTGATAAGAGGTGTTTAAACACTGTCAAAGACTTCTTGAATGTGTCATTCATTCAGTCTTGAGTAGATTCCAGCCAGCACTTAACTGTACAAAGGGACTGGAGAATTAAAGGTAACAGTCCTCGAGGTAAACTTATGACATTATTAGAAGAAAAAAAAATCAGAGGAGGAAATTTACCAAGGAGTTCATTTTTTCCATAAAAAACATTTATTTGGGGATGGGGGGAGGTGGCCCTTCTTTTCAAAAGTATGTCATTTCTAACAGTTGTTTTTGACAAGCTCATAAGCTCTCGAAGCTAAACATCTAACCTAAGGAAGGGTAGTTTTATGCTCGACCACATATTTTTTAATCACGGTGCCAAAACAAAATGAACGCAGATGTAACTTTTGTTGATTGTAATATTTTAAGGTGCTTTAGTATATTCATAACGACACTTGTCTTCTCTTACCACTACCAAGCAAACTCCTTCAGAAAAAACTGGAGTTTAAACAAACTGAGAAACAACCAAGCCATAATATAATAACCATTAAGAGAATAAATTTTAAAATATCTGCTATACCCTCCCCCCAAAGCCAAACTGTCCTTTTTTTTTTTTTTTTTTTTCAGATATCTTCTAAACTGCAGGAAAACCAGAAAGTAAACAACTACAAAATCACTTGGCTCTTTTGTCAAACCATATTCTTTCAACCTGTAAATATTTGCAGAGTCAAGAAGTTACTCAGGTTATGCTTACCTTTGGTGCCACAAATACCAGTCTCTTAAACAGTCTTAGTCAATACTTACATTCATTACTGTTGAACAAAAGGGACTTTGATGAAAGATGAACAGTCTTCTTCAGTCTTTGGGCCAGCATATGTGTTACTGTCTTTTTTTCCACCTCCAACAGCTCGAATTTACCATGTCAATGCACCAGACAGACACATGTCATCTCAGAAGAAGCTGGGGAGGAATATGCCTCATGGCTTTCTATCTGGTTACCTATCAAGGACTCGGTGACAATGAGAGTGGGGCGGTCAGACGGCAGAGAGCTATTCTAGCCCCTTTCCCTTTTCAGATAGTTTAGCCCCTGGGAACCTTTGATCTGACTATCAGCAAACACACACTCCCATATTTTGTACTTTCAGGTATAGATTTCAGAAAAGGCGGGAGGGTAATACCCACATAAACAACGTGACTCTGAAACAGTCTGTATACCCCCCAGCTATCCTGTTTGCTACACAGGGAATGGCAAGCCTCCTGCCCATCTGTCACCCTTCCCTCACCAGTCACTCTCGCTTGGGAGAAAGAGGCAAGTTGCAGAGCATCAAGGCAGAAAGGCAGGGCACAAAGAATTCTCCTTTGAGAATGATGGACGTTCATGTACAAACATTTGCAAAATCTAGAGCTGAGGTGGGAACCTGGGCATCTTCCAAATGGCCGTGCATTTAAAGAACAAAACAGAACAAAAAAATCACCTATAAAATCCTATGACCTTAGCAACTTGACAGGGATAAGAAGCACATGGAGGCCTCCTTCTCAAGTGGTCCAAAGAAATAACTGGTCTTGCTTAATCAAGGCACTGGGAATCCAGTTAATCTAAGAATAAAGTTCAAAAAAAAAAAGTAACAAAATTACAGAAGCATGTTCCCGGCTCAAAATAAAAGAAACACAGATGCTAAAGATAATTTTCTAAACCCTAAGACTAACAAGGAAGCTAAGTAGAGACGCAGTTCCAAGAAAAGCCAGACCCAAACAGCCTATGCCAATTCAGTGAAAGCTGCTTCTGAAGGCCAGGCACACTTAGCACTCAATAAACCTGCAGTGTTTGGGTGTTTGTTGCACATTAGTAGGAACAGTGCCCTCCTTTCCCATCCTGAGTGTGAACTAGGTTATTACAAAGCTTCCTGACTGTAGGAAGCAAGATGCCCTGTACTGCTTACCTACCTGATGGCTTGCAGGGAAGATCCTAGTTTGTGTTCATTCTTCCCAATATTTCCTTTCATTCTCAAAAGTGTCCTGCTATAGACAGCACCGTATCTGGTCACTCTGTTCATAATATCTATGCCTATGTCTCACGAGTGAATGGATAAATAAGCAACTACCTTCAATTCCAACTATACGTTGCTATGTGCATCTCTAATGGAATTCTCTAAGTAGGCAGGTCCTACTCTTTACCAACTTGAAACAAACATAAAAAGAGAAAGAACAACAACAAATAACCACAAACTAAAAACCAAAACGCCATAACGTGTAATCCTCTTGATAGCTCCAAAGAAGAATGGCTGGTCTTGTTATTTTTCCCCCCTTGGCCACACACTGGTCAGGAATCTGGGCAAATGAAGTTCACAAGAAAGGGTTAAGAAATTGAGAAAAATCGAGACCTTGAGCAAAAACCGTACCCTGTATAGATATATGCAGAAGAACCAGGGCCCACTCATGGTAACTTAAAAATGGGATGAACTGAAGGCCTGGAATATCATTTCTTCTTCCAGTGGACCAAAGAAATGAGATAAATAAGTAAAATCAAAATAGCAATGAAACAACGAGGATGCAAACTCATATTCAATGTGGATAACCCAAAGCATTTTCTGAGTTTGCATATAGAGCAGAGTGCATTTTAAAGACTGGAACTCTAAGCTTCTTATTTTTATTATTAAAATACATTTCCAACACTAGATGCCTAAGGATAAAAGAATTCAAAGTAAATTTTCCATTATATAAAATGTCAATGATACTATTTTTAATCTAGCCCCAGGGTAAACAGGTTATAAAATCTCTTATCATCACTAATAGACACCATTATCTCGCCATTTCCATGCAGCCCAACAAGGTAAATGTTTCTAAGCAATTCTCTGAGAAGTTAAACATTAAATTAAAAAATTAAAACGCCACTGAGAACCTGGTGATGACCTGCAGGCATTTTAAGAGCAGCAAAGGTTAGAAGGGCAGCTCTCAAATAACACCCATTGTTCGGCCTCGGTTTCAGGACAAAAGGAGAAAAGAAAGCGATTACCTGGCCTTACCTCCACATCTCAATTCAAATGCTACTTAAGAAAACAACCCCCTCCCCTTTTTTTTTTTTGCAACCAAACACTCTACAGCTTAGGCAA
The DNA here is from genome assembly GCA_004024945.1 of Uropsilus gracilis. Taxonomy (NCBI): domain Eukaryota; kingdom Metazoa; phylum Chordata; class Mammalia; order Eulipotyphla; family Talpidae; genus Uropsilus; species Uropsilus gracilis. The sequence goes on from PVHY01026727.1 coordinate 10,866, forward strand.
ACTCGGTTTTTCAAGAAACAAAATTAGCTTTGCCAGCTCTCTTCAGGCCATCAGGATTCAGGAGAGCCAAACTCAGCAGCAGATTTATAGCTCAGAATGACTCCACAGAGCATTTGAATGAAGAGGCCCAAAAGGAAATCTATTATCTATTAAGTGAGTATTCCAGCTTGAAATTCCACAGAAAGTTATTTGTGAATATTAGCATTCACTCAAAATGTTTGTGATCTGACTTTCCATTCTATTGACCTTAAAATCCATATGGGAGAGCAAAAAAGCTAAAAGAACAGATAATTTTAAAGAACACAGGGATTCACCATGACAGAATTCAAGACATAAATCAGCTTACATTGTAGTGGTACAGAGATAGGCTAATAGACTAATAAAAAGAAAAGAGAGACTCATGTATATCATATATGTATATATGAATCTTATATATGAGGAAGGTGACATGTTAAAAGTGTAAGGAAGGATGAGCTATTTAGCTTGGACAATCATAAGATCAGTTGGGAAGAGAAACAGACTTGTACCTCATATCAAATGAAAACAAATACATTTTAGGTAGATTAACGACATCAAAACTTGATGAAACTTAAAAGGAAATATAGGTAAATACACCTATGACTTCAGGCTAAGAAAAACCTTCTTAGTAAACAGAAACATCAACTAATGGGAAAATTAATATATTTCACAAATTTAAAATAAAATTCTCACTTAATATGTAGATTCTAAAATAAAACTGAACTCATAGATGCAGAGAGTAGAGTGGTAGTTGACAGAGGTTGATTGTGTGGGTATGTGTGAAATGGGTGAAGATAGGAAGAGCAACGAAGGTGATTATAGTAGTAACGAAGTATTATATATTCGACTGTTGCTGTGTTCATATATCTAAATTCTTATCACAAGAAAAACATTCTCAAACACATACAGTAACAGATGGTGACTAAATTAAATGTGGTGGTAATCTTACATTATTTACATGATACAAATCATATTGTTCACCAAAAATAAATACATTATATGTCAATGCATCTCAATGAAATAAACTCAGGCATTTTTAAAGACATCATAATGCCTGATTAACTCTCAGATCAGGAAAATAGTTTTAAAGCAAAGATAATAAGGAATTAAGAGTCCAGAAGAGAAAATAACTGCTAAGTCAACAAGGAAAACAAACCACCCAAAATGAAAAACAAGCAAAGGATAAGAAGCAGCCATTCACAATGGCAGTTAGGGAATTTACTCCAATTTCACTAGCATTTAAGGCAAGAGTCAGTTGCCATCCTAAACCATGTCAAGTGAGAAAATATTTTAAATACTTTAAAATCTATTGCTAGTGACAATATAGAGGCATAGGAACTTTCTCCTATTGCCAGTAGCTGTTTAAACTGGTGCAACCATTGGAGAAAGTAATTTAGTAACAGGCATGGCCTATGACCCCATAACCCCATTTCTATGTAGGACTTTAGAGAAACAACCTGCATGCAAGGAGACAAGTAGGAGAATTTCACAAAACAGTTTGAAATATTGAATAGTATAAAATACATGTATCTATGATGTGTGCATTAATGGACTACTACAGCATTGATAAGAGGGTGGACAAAAGCTACATATATTGGTGTGGTGTGGGTAGAGCTAAAAATATTAAAAAAGAGCATATGTGTACTGTGGGATGTTACTTTTGGTAGTTTCTTTAAATAAGACAAACACTACCATGAATACATATAAATGTTTTAAGACCTACATGGGAATGGCTTGGTTAGGGAGAGAGGAAAAAAGATGGAAAGAGACTTTGACATAAAAGATGTGTGTGTGTGAAAGATATGTGTACATACACATACATACATACACACATACACACTTTAAAAAAACTCAAGCAAAGATGGTCTTGATATATCCTGGAGATCGACACAGACAAGTGCATTGAAGATAGTTGGTTTGTATTAATTCCCTATACTTTTTGTTATGTTGACATATATAAGTAAAATTCCCAATTTTGCCGTATTGCAAAAAAAAAAAAAAAAGCAGAAGTACTAACAATATATGTTGAACCTCCTGGATATAAGTTGAATGTTTTTTTGCAATATTCTTTCATCTTGATTCCCTGTATTTAACAAATAAGGAAACTGAGGTTTTGCCATTCAGAAACTCCCAAGGTAACAGAAGTTGGCTTGAGTCTAAGGTTTATTCCAAAGCATCAAGGCCCCAAGCCACATTACCTGAGGGAGGCCTCTTTCAAGTACTGGAAGGCCTCTTTCAAGTAAGGTAGCACACCTGAGCCCATTGCACCATGACTCTCCAGCCCCAGAGGACTGGAACACAAGGTAAGCCACACGGAAATGACGACATAGGTAGTAATCCACAATCCCAGACGGGTTGCCACCGGGTGAGCAAAGGCTAGGACAAGTCTCAAGTCTCAGCAGCAGGTAGTATTTTGATGAGTGGAGCTGGCAAGAGAGACCTGGAGAAGAGAAAGGTTCCAAAATGGGGAAGTTTGCAAGAGCATCAGTCTCCCTGCTTGCCAGGTTGTGTGAGTTTAGCTGGAGGTCTGTTCCAGTTTAATGCAAATGAAAGCATTAGGTCTCAGTTTCGCACAGAACTGCCCTAATTGATGATCAAGTGCTTTCTAAATTTGACCAAAGAAATACAGCCGCCAAGCCCGAGCTAGAGAGAGGTTTGTGCTAAGCCGGCAAGGGAAGGTGTCATCTGACTGGCAGAAGCAGTAATGTTAGTTTCCTTTTGATTCCACTCGGCTCACAGACCTTGGGCTGATAAAGACGGAGGAAGAATTCCTGAGAAAAATGAGGAATCGATGGCATTTTATTTTAAACGGACTGACTGATTTCCCTGAATGTAGAAGAGATTGAGACCAGCCATCTTGGGCGAGGGAGAAATGCAAATGAAACAAAACTGTCAAAGATACATAGAAACGACTCTATATCCACTTGACTTTGCTGTTCAGTTACAGTCCTAAATTCATCAACTAAAACGTTGCATCTTTTAGATTCACTGATTAGCAAATAAAAAGTATCCTAAAAAGCTTTTCTCAAGGGTCTTTTTTAAAGTAACGTTTTAGTTTAAAAAAATAAAAAGAAGGGTTAATATTTGGCAACAACTTTGAGTCCGGCTTGCTACTCAAAGTACAATTCAGATACTTCAGGTATAACTCACATATCCCAATTCTTCACACTCTCATAATTATGTTTTATAAAATAGAAATCAACCCATGTACAGTTTTCCAATGCTATTTCTACACCCCTAACAACCAGTTAATTTTAATTCTGTTCAAGCACACCGTACCATTTTACCACCTGAATTAGTTACAAAACGTTGAGTCTTAGTTGTCAGATGTAAATAAATATTACATGCAGCAAGCTTTTCTTTCCAGCAGCTGATCCCGGGCATTACTAAAGTTTAAAGTGTTCCAGTCAAAAGAAACAAAATATTTTTCTTCTGCACTGGTAATATTTAACACATGCTTTTGTTCATACACCATCCACAGATTGTATTAGAATTCATAGAACCATATTTAAAATTACATTAGGGAAAACCCCACACATTTTTCACTCAGACAACTGTTAAAAGACATTCTGTTTGTTGGACAAAGATTTCCACTGCTTACAACAAACAACTTGGCTTACAATACTGTTTAGAAGTTACAAGCAAATGTGCCTATAATCTTTAAAGAAGAAAAAACCTCCTTTGAATGAAGACACGTTGGAAGAGCAAGAAAACAGCTCACTTAACTCTCAGACAATGAAATATTTCTGAAATCGAAGGGATGGGGCTTTTCCTCCACATATATTCTTGAAATTCTCTTTCATATGCCCACTAAAAATCCAGAAAGAAATTACTCCTTTTAGTTATTTTCCAGCGTTTTCTAGTAGTTTGTAATGCCGCCAACGGCTTTATAATGTCTAACAGGTAAAGAACTACTTCAAAATCTCTTTTATAAATATGGTAAGTGCACGTTTTCGAAGGATAAACCTCTCCAGTCTACTTCCATTAAAAGACGTTTACTGATGAACCCATACCAGTCCTTAGGGAACTAAGGACTAAATGTAGTATCAAGTCCCTCTAACCAGTTGTGGAGACAAAGCTGAATTTTGTTATTCAAGTACGATGGATGAGACATTTAACCAAGTGCCATGGAGAAATGCCAAGAGCTTTACAGAAATATTAAGTCGTTTTTGTTTAGAAAGGATTGAAAGTTTGCTGTTTTGGCCAATACCCTAGTATAAAGAAAAAGGGAACAGGGAAAAGATCTCAAAATTATTATCCTGGCCCACACTTTTCGGATTTTCCATGATCCATAACAAAGCTCAAAAACAATTTAGACAGCTAGGAAAAGTCACTGAGGACAAAATGAAAACTACTACTATTTAAACATTTTGAAGGGAAAGTAACAATTTCCTCTCTAGTACCTTGTTTACTGGTGAGGCATTTTTATTTGTCAACACTGGGATCCTTCAGTACTAATTTTTACCCCCCTCCTCATAGTACGAATTCAGTACAGTTTGTCCCTGGGATTTTTACTTCTAAGAACTCCAAAGCAGGCTACACATTAACATTAACTACACACTAAGTGTAAGAGAATAGTGCCAAGCTGGTAAGTGAACAACTCCTCAGAGCAGCAGAGAAACAAGCAACCGTGTCTTTAAGGGTGGAGTTTGGTTTCTTACTTGCTTCAAGGTAGCAAACTAAAACCTGGGTGATTGTGTTTGACACCAACATTTAATGTGTGTAAGATGTGTAAGGCTTCCAGCTTCAGGTCTGTCAACAAGAGAAGGTAAAACCCCTTCTATCCTTTCAAGATAATGCAACTAGGAAATAAGAAGGAATTAAGAGCCCGAAGTAGAAATGGACTTAGACGCTGAAGAAGAAACAGCCCTAACTTTATAACAATCTGTCGGTATTTACTCTTCAGAATCTTCTGTTTGGAAGAGCTAGAACGATCTACGGAGGGATAAGTTTTGCTTGCACAGAGGCTGAAGTTTGTTCAGAACCAAACAGATTTCAAAACATGGCATACGTTCAAAGATAATCCAAACCTTCGTTTTTTTTTTGGTGAGGGGAGGAGCTTAATGCTATAGAAAACAGCCTAACTTTCCCAATGATCAAGAAACATAACTTTCTTTTTTTTTTTCCTAAGAAACATAATTTTCAATGACAAAGTTTAAACAGACGGCTACAGAGTTTGAAAGGCTCAACACCATAAGAATAAGAACTGGATGAATTCGGGGGCCACAGTTAATAAAGAATTTGTCCTAATGCTGTATGTTCAGCTCAGAAATGTCTGCTATTTCGCTGAGATGAGCGCCTGTGTCCCATAATGATTAGTAGAGAGTTTGATCTTTGTGCTTCTATTGAGGGGGTACTGGATGCCTGGGGACATTTAGGGTCATTATGCATATTTTGAAACCCTATTTAGATGAACAACTACTTCAGCATCTTCCCTTTTAACACTCAAGCTATGAGAAGGTACGAGGTCTGCTCAAAAGTGCGTTGTATCTGGCTGACTGACGTCTCAACACCTGGAAATGCTGTCAGGCAGCATTTGCTAAGCTGTGGCTGGTCGCAAAGAAATCCAGCGTGAAGGAGGCAGTGGCCCGAGAGAGCAAAGGGCCACAAGCCTTTCCAGGAAGCGCCGGGACACGGTGTGTCTGCAGAGGTCTGCAACAAGCACGTCTCCTGGTTTCTGCAACACGACGCTGACACGAGCAGCCCCAGCCCTCCGCAGGCCTCGCTAAGCCAAAGATGTCTCCAGAGCAACCGTGCTCAAGAGCTGGGGTCAGTTGGCGGCCGGCTAAGGCTCTGGGAAGCTTCTGGCGTCTCCTCACGAAGGAAGCAAGTCCAGCGGGTGGTTGGAAGGACCGAGTGTGGTTTCTCTGCAGCCTCCGCGGGCCCAGGACTCCCCGAGTCGCCTGGCTGGTGCGTGCAGAGCGCACGTGGGACCCCCCCCCCCACCTCGCGTTGCCCTCTGGGGTCTCGCGCCGAGGTCGGGTGGACACAGCCCGAGGACAAACGCTGCCGAGCCACCTGTCCTCGTCACCCCCTTCCTCCCCTCCCGGGGGGAGCGCAGCATCCCGGCCTGGTTTAAGGCCAAGCGAGCCCTGCGTGGTGGC